>CM040395.1:70433359-70460859 GCA_022702515.1 Ilyophis sp. 1 JC-2022 | reverse complement strand
TGTCTCTGTATTTGTGTGTGTTTGTGTGTGTGCATGCGTGTGTGTGTTTGAATATTTTTGTTTGCATTTGACAGCATCATTGATGAGTAAAATGAGGATAAATGAGCTAATGAGGGCAGTGTGTTTCTTTCTGCTTCCTTCTGCTTCCTTCTGCTTCTTTCTGCTTCCTTCTGCTTCCTTCTGCTTCTTTCTGCTTCCTTCTGCTTCTTTCTGCTTCCTTCTGATTGGCTCTCCCCCTGCAGGCTATTTTCCACAAGCATTTTTACCTCAGATATCCAGAGATCAGAGACCGATTATGTCCCCTTTTTAGACAGGGGAACCTGTTGCAAACGCTTTGAAACTAAAACAAGCGTTAATGCTGTGTGTGCCTGATGAGGGTGAGCCTGGAGTCTGTGTGAAAGTGATGATATTATAATTAGGGTTGCTGTGGTTACGCACCGGTCGATAAGGTCACACACGGCACGAGTCTCTGACAGGCCGATCAGGGGTATGGATTATAGCGGCTGGCGGTAATTAGGGCATTTTGGGCCGGATTATCAGCAGAAAAAGGTCACCAGAGCGAAGGGGCGTGGCCTCTGAGGGCAGGTGTTTGATTGGCCTGTCACAGAAAACCGATCGACGCTGACTGATCGGGTCCATCGCCCCCCCATGGAATTCTGGGGGACTGTCACACTGATGTTTCTCACAGAAATACCCCCCCTCCCCAAGATACAGGGAGGTCTGGTTGGACTGTGTGGTCTAATCATTGTCTGAAGATAGGAAAGAGCAGTGCCATTCATAGTTTTGTATGCCAGTGTGTCTTCCTCTTGATGAAACGCATATTTTATGAGGTTCTGTCCCATATTTAGTATTTAAATTAAACATAGTGAATTCTTCTGTCCCAATTTGAGATGAGACTCATATTGTTCTAAATTATGAATGTGAAAGTATGCGCTGTGTGAACAGGTGCAGTTAACTTACTGTTAATAATTAAGTCATTTATATATTTTTTTATTACTTTTGCCTATAATGTAATTGCTTTGGAAATGGGCTACAGCTGAAACGGAGTTTGAATCTCACAGATCATTCAGGGAAGGAGTAAGAGAGGGAAAGATTGCGAGAGAAAGGGAGAGAGAAAGAGAGAGATATATTGTCTTGGCACTTTACAGCGAAGCTTCTCCAAGTTGCCAAGTTGCCGAATTGTCACTTTGAGGGTTTGATGGTGTGAGCAGGACCAGAGACAGCCACACCGTGCACAGCGTTTGAAATTTATCACACAGCTTGTCGTTAACGGATTTCCAATTCACTGGCCTGCGCTGACATTTGTGGATAATATCCGTTTCCATTTGCCCTTAACTGTATCACCGAAATCACCCCCCGGAGCCCAGTACATTTGTTACTGAGATAATTTACTTCATTAAAGCATTATTAGTGACGACGTTAGTAGTTTATTCAGTGGCTCCACTCCCTCGACGGCGTCTGTCACTTTAAATACCGTTTTCTGCCCGAGACAACGGCGCGGCCAAGAGACGGCAGCCGAAACGAGGACGGTTTACCGTGATTTATGGAAAGCACTCCAACAATATGGATTGCCGTGCCCGCAACAGAAGCAGATCCTACCGGGCAGAGATGGATATGGTAACGTTGCACTAACGTTTAATTTGGCAGGGCGCGAGATTAATGTAGCACACAACCTGTCCTCATGCCGTTGGTTTCTATGGTTCCTGTGGAAAACAAAACGAAAAAAAATCTGAGATATAGGTCTATTATTTTCCATTTTTTAATTATAAGCTTGTATCTATTGATAAGTATTTCCCCTAAATATTCTACATTAAAGTTCATACAAGGTCTGTGACTGAACCTTACTTTTAAAAAAAATAACTTTTAGTTAATGTTGGTAGATTAATCACAAACGTTTTAGTTGGTTATTATCTAACGTTACAAGCATAGCCCATAGCCAAGTTAATATTTGTCCTTGAAGTTGATTATGATCGGCGTGTTTGAAACGTTCTGCTTGCCTTTTAATCGTTTGGACGGTGAATAAGATCTGCCAACTAAAACAGTTTTAGTGAACAAATGCGGAGAAGTGCTTCTCTGTCCGTTGCCATGGTGAACATCTGCCGAAGGGCTCTCGCCTGTCTCGCGCTCCACAGCAGAGCGGCCTGCTGAGCAGCAGCGCCCCTAGAGTCCAGGATGGTGAATGACGTGCAGTGAATGACCTCGGTTGGTTTGTTTTGCTGTGCTTGGTGTACTGTGTAAATATCATCGGGTGGCCATCGAATGCAAGCGGATAATAAAAATATTTATCGCATGGCGGCGAGGACACAATGCCATTTGGTCTAGCTGCCAAAGTCAAGCCAGCCATGTAGCCGAAAACAAACACGCGTCCGCATTTTAACTCGCCTCGCCCGCGAGCGAAAGTACGCAACAGCCCCGTTATTTTGGTCAGGAATGAAATCCAAATGGCATCAAAATATTATGATGACAGATTTATATTGTAGCACAGGTAAAGTCACCTTGAGTGAGAGCCAGGACTCCCCATTTGAAACACATTTCAGTGCTCATTTAAATTCCTCTTAAAAGTTGTCAATACTAAAAACTAAAATAATTTTTTGTGCAACAACTCGCTATTCTGTCATATACATGGCTAAAGTGTTGTGTCTAAATAAGAAACACTAAACACAAAACCGCTGAGACATATACTTGTGATAAAATTTATTTTTCAAAGGTTTTATCGGCAAAACTACATTTTCAATAGGTGTGTGTAATTTCCATTGAAAACAATCTTTTGCAGCCTCTAGCCAAACAACAACAGAATTTGTGTTATAGACTTACAGTGCATGCCCTTGTACAGAATTTGGGATGGACAATGACCTGTTTCCCCCCTGAGCTGAGCTAAGCCTCTGATTGACTGTTCAGTGGTACGCCCCTGTGCCCATCACAGAGTGCAACCCCCCCCCCCCCCCCCCCTCATCCATGCATCCATCTATCACTACTCAGGGTTCACTTGAGGGGCGGGGGGGTACCCTGGTTACCATGGTTACCACATACATCACCACCCAGCATCTGGTTGCCATGATGAACCATCTCACCTTCACCAGCAGGTCGCACCCAAACTGGCTATTTTTCACTTTTTTTTTTTGAAGGTTTTTTCTTGCCATGTGACGTGCTTTCTGGGGAGCCGATGGACGCCAGGGATGGCAGGTATGCTGTATGTATCTTCATGATTTGCATATATGTTTTTCATATGTACAGTGGGGACAGAAAGTATTCATATTTTAAGTATAAGTATTCATATTCATACCCCTTCACGTTTTGCACACTTTGTTGTGTTGTAGATTTAATTTAAAATGGATAAAATTGCCATTTTTGCCCATCAATCTACACTCAATAACCCATAATGACAAAGTGAAAACATGTTTTTAGAAATTTTTGCAAATTTATAAAAAATCAAAAACTGAAATTTTTAATTTACATAAGTATTCATACCCTTTGCTTTAACATATTTTTAAAGTATCATATTTAATATTTTGTAGCATATTTTTTGCATGCTGTTACTTCCTGAAGTCTGTGACCCATCAATATCAAAAGACTCTCAATATATTATTTTCAGGTACTGTTATAAGCGATTATATAACCTCTCTGCATTTGAATTGATCTCTATGGGAATTGGGGGGTGAGACTAGATTCAGCTGTAAATTGTGCTGGTACAGTATGGAACACATGGCTGGCTAAATGGCTGTAAGTCTCTGACGTATCAGACAAACCCCAAATCAGCACTCTGCGGCCAGATATGGAGTAGATGTGGATGGATAACTTTAAGGGTTGCTTCTCCTGACCTTTTCCCCCATATAGTTCTATAGGAAAATTAGTCAGGAGACATAACCCTTGCAGTAATCCATCCACATATACTCCATATCTGGCAACAGAGTGATAGTTTGGGGCTCGTTCGATAGCTCAGACCCTTGATGACTTACAGCCATTTAGCCAGTCATGTGAACCATACTGTACCAGCCTAATTTACAGCTGAATCTAGTCTCACCCTCCAATTCCCATAGAGATCAATTCAAATGCAGAGAGGTTATAGTATCACTTGTAACAGTACCTAAAAATAAGATATCGAGAGTCTTTTGATGTTTATGGGTCACAGACTTCAGGAAGTAAAAGCATGCAAAGGATATGCGACCAAATATTAAACATGATACTTTAAAAATACGTTAAAGCAAAGGGTATGAATACTTATGTAAATGAGATTTTTTTTTAGATTTTTAGATTTTTTATAAATTTGCAAAAATTTCTAAAAACATGTTTTCACTTCGTCATTATGGGTTATTGAGGGTAGATCGATGGGCAAAAATGGGACTTTTATCCATTTAAAATTAAATTTAAAAACACAATAAAGGGTGCAAAAAGTGAAGGGGTATGAATACTTTCTGTCCCCACTGTAGGCATAATGTATGTATGTGCATGTATGTGTTTCATATGTAGGTATGCTGTATGTATGTGCATGTATGTGTTTCACATGTAGGTATGCTGTATGTATGTGCATGTATGTGTTTCACATGTAGGTATGCTGTATGTATGTGCATGTATGTGTTTCATATGTAGGTATGCTGTATGTATGTGCATGTATGTGTTTCATATGTAGGTATGCTGTATGTATGTGCATGTATGTGTTTCACATGTAGGTATGCTGTATGTATGTGCATGTATGTGTTTCACATGTAGGTATGCTGTATGTATGTGCATGTATGTGTTTCATATGTAGGTATGTTGTATGTATGTGCATGTATGTGTTTCACATGTAGGTATGCTGTATGTATGTGCATGTATGTGTTTCATATGTAGGTATGCTGTATGTATGTGCATGTATGTGTTTCATATGTAGGTATGCTGTATGTATGTGCATGTATGTGTTTCATATGTAGGTATGCTGTATGTATGTGCATGTATGTGTTTCATATGTAGGTATGCTGTATGTATGTGCATGTATGTGTTTCACATGTATGTATGTTGTATGTATTTGCATGTATGTGTTTCATATGTAGGTATGTTGTATGTATGTGCATGTATGTGTTTCATATGTAGGTATGCTGTATGTATGTGCATGTATGTGTTTCACATGTAGGTATGCTGTATGTATGTGCATGTATGTGTTTCATATGTAGGTATGCTGTATGTATGTGCATGTATGTGTTTCATATGTAGGTATGCTGTATGTATGTGCATGTATGTGTTTCACATGTAGGTATGCTGTATGTATGTGCATGTATGTGTTTCACATGTAGGTATGCTGTATGTATGTGCATGTATGTGTTTCATATGTAGGTATGTTGTATGTATGTGCATGTATGTGTTTCACATGTAGGTATGCTGTATGTATGTGCATGTATGTGTTTCATATGTAGGTATGCTGTATGTATGTGCATGTATGTGTTTCATATGTAGGTATGCTGTATGTATGTGCATGTATGTGTTTCACATGTAGGTATGCTGTATGTATGTGCATGTATGTGTTTCATATGTAGGTATGCTGTATGTATGTGCATGTATGTGTTTCATATGTAGGTATGCTGTATGTATGTGCATGTATGTGTTTCATATGTAGGTATGCTGTATGTATGTGCATGTATGTGTTTCATATGTAGGTATGCTGTATGTATGTGCATGTATGTGTTTCACATGTAGGTATGCTGTATGTATGTGCATGTATGTGTTTCATATGTAGGTATGCTGTATGTATGTGCATGTATGTGTTTCATATGTAGGTATGCTGTATGTATGTGCATGTATGTGTTTCATATGTAGGTATGCTGTATGTATGTGCATGTATGTGTTTCATATGTATGTATGCTGTATGTATGTGCATGTATGTGTTTCACATGTATGTATGTTGTATGTATTTGCATGTATGTGTTTCATATGTAGGTATGTTGTATGTATGTGCATGTATGTGTTTCATATGTAGGTATGCTGTATGTATGTGCATGTATGTGTTTCACATGTAGGTATGCTGTATGTATGTGCATGTATGTGTTTCATATGTAGGTATGCTGTATGTATTTGCATGTATGTGTTTCATATGTAGGTATGCTGTATGTATGTGCATGTATGTGTTTCATATGTAGGTATGCTGTATGTATTTGCATGTATGTGTTTCATATGTAGGTATGCTGTATGTATGTGCATGTATGTGTTTCATATGTAAGTATGCTGTATGTATGTGCATGTATGTGTTTCATATGTAAGTATGCTGTATGTATGTGCATGTATGTGTTTCATATGTAGGTATGCTGTATGTATGTGTATGTGTGTGTTTTATATGTAGGTATGCTGTATGTATGTGCATGTATGTGTTTCATATGTAGGTATGCTGTATGTATGTGCATGTGTGTGTTTTATATGTAGGTATAATGTATGTATGTGTTTCATATGTAGGTATGCTGTATGTATGTGCATGTGTGTGTTTTATATGTAGGTATAATGTATGTATGTGTTTCATATGTAGGTATGCTGTATGTATGTGCATGTATGTGTTTTATATGTAGGTATAATGTATGTATGTGCATGTATGTGTTTCATACAGATTGGTTTTTGCCACCTGTAAAGCAGTCTACTCCACCAATTGTAGCTTATAGATAAATATATTTTGGAGGTGTTTCATATTTGTGTATTTCTCCCCTTCCTGTCTGTTCCTTGTTTGCTGACATAATGGCCAGGGTAGGTTTATTGATTTCATACAAGCCTGGCCTGATGTCCATATAATTACATTCATTCTTCTTCGGCTGCACCACACTGAATTACTCAGACCAGCCTATTGGATCAGTAATTAAAAGGCGCTAATTAAAAAAATCTCCTTCCCAACGACCACCCCCCCACCGACCAACCCCCCCCTCCAGGCTTTTTAGCTCCTGTTTCCCCGGCAACCACAGGTTCATTGTTTTCTGGGCTGGAACAACGGGAGGTTAGCAACATCCTGCCGTGACCTCCATTTGACCTGACAGCGACTGGCAACAAGCAAGTGCCATTTCTGTTTGGACACAGAGTTTGACAGGCCTTACCCAGTAACGCTGTGATTTACCATGGTAACATTCACCCACACCAGGGGTCTGATAGAGCAGATAAAGATAATACTTATTCTGGTTGCTTTTTCAGACAATAGCACATCCTTCATAACGTAGCAGCTAGTTTGTGTGCAAGTGTGATTGCACGTGTGTGAGTGCGTGTCTGAGTGCGTGAGTGAGTGTATATGTGAGAGTATGTGTGCGTGCGTGTGTCTGAGTGCGTGTGTGTGAGTGAGTGCGTGTATGAATGCGTGCACGTCTGTGAGTGTGTGTGTGAGTGTGTGTATGAGTGCGTGAGTGAGTGAGTGTGTGTGTGAGTGTGTGTGTGAGTGTGTGTCTGAGTGCATGTGTGTCTGAATCAGAGCCCTATCTACTGCATCGTCTCCTGTATACTGTGTCAGAATCAGAGCCCTATCTACTGCATCCTGTCTCCTGTATACTGTGTCTGAATCAGAGCCCTATCTGTGTCCTGTCTTCTGTGTACTGTGTACTGTGTCCGAATCAGAGCCCTATCTGTGTCCTGTCTCCTGTGTACTGTGTCCAAATCAGAGCCCTATTTACTGTGTCCTGTCTCCTCCGTACTTTGTCTGAATCAGAGCCCTATCTACTGTGTCCTGTTTCCTGTGTACTGTGTACTGTGTCCGAATCAGAGCCCTATCTACTGCAACTGCTACTGCTACTGTTGTTTATTACGCAATGAGCATTAAGCAAAAAAATCCTCCAAATGTTTTTCCGGCCGTACTGTGGAAGTGTCGTAAGACGTCCCACCCTTGCACGGCCATGTCACGTGTTGTTTTTGTTGTTTTTGAAACGTTTCAAAATGTTTGTGTTCTTCTTGAAAAGTATGCTTCTGAATCTATTCAGAAAAAACCCAGAAGTAAGTATATTAAACAGGGGTTTAAAGTATACTATATTTAGAGAAAACTTTGCTTACTTAACGACTTTCTCGTCCTGTCTACTCAACAAGCCTACTTAATAGTATGGAAGGATGCTGACTCAGCCAGAGACTCATATTGAGGTGATGTTAGCCTATACAGAGAGAGATAGAGAGAGAGAGAAAGGCTCACAGGCCTGCAGCTCTCAGTTTATCTCAGCAGCAGCGACAGAGCACCTCAGCGTGTGGCTGCTACTGCCCCCTGCATCTCTCAGCTGGTACTGCAGCATGTCTTCAAGACCTGAACCTGACATGAAGCTTCCAAAAATGTGTTTTTTTTTAACAGGGATGGAATTTAGCTTCTTTATTTGGCCATACTAATTATCATAGATGACACTTTTTTTTTTTTATGATAATGTTTTAGTCTGATAAGAACATCTGTGTCTATTTTCTCAAGAACTCTTAACCTGCACAATTGAATTGCACATGAGAAGGACGTGAGAAGGACATGAGAAACACATTGCACATTCAGAGAAGTCCAGAGAATCTCACACTGGGTTAATAGAGTGAGATTTTTTTTTTTATTAACCATAAAATGTATAAAATTTTCAGTAAGAGGATGGAAAAATGGGTGATGAATTAGGTGATGCTGGAAAGTATATTGTTGCCAATTGGCCAGTTTTAAAAAATGTTTTGATGATCGGTTATTTATCGAGGATAAAACCCCAGTTGAGATGGCAAACCTGAGCAGTGCACACAAACCCAAAAATAATGCTGTCAGTAGTGTCATGGTTATGGTTTTGTGAATTATGATTTTGAAATCAGGTCAGTTCTGAAATCAGGTCAGTCCTGTCTGATTCTGAACATGAAATCAGGTCAGTCCTGTCTGATTCTGAACATGAAATCAGGTCAGTCCTGTCTGATTCTGAACATTAATAAATGAATAGAATGAGGGCTGTCTGTGGCTGATTTTATTGATTAAATATGTTTTTGTTTGTGATTATTCTGATTATTATGAATGTTGTGTCTGTGTGCCAGTATGAACTTTTGGGGACGTGCCTGACCAATCGGAAGCATTTGTGTCAACGGCTCTCGCTCGTCCCGACTGCGGAGCTTCTCCACCCTAGAACTCCCCATTCCTCTACATTCTGCTCAAACACTGCTTGCTTTCCGTCGTGGTCTGAATACACACCTCTTCAGACTCCACCTTGACTGACCTATCGATCTAGTACCATTACCTTGACTGACCTATCAATCTAGTACCAGTACTATCAATCTAGTGCCGTTAGCAATCTAGTACCATTTTCATATAGCAACTGTTTTTCACTCGTTTCCTGTTCTTTAATTCTTGTTTAATTTTAATAGTTTATAATGTCTTGTGCAGGTGGGCGGGGCCAGTGAGGGGCCAGGGTCTGGGTTGTGATTGGGTGAGAGTTGGGTTCCAGCGAGTGTTTGGATTTGGGTTTGGATGAAGAGTTTGGTAGGAGTGAGTGTCTGGGTTAGGATAGGGGCTAGTGTTGGATGAAGAGTTTGGTAGGGGTGAGTGTCTGGGTTAGGATAGGGGCTAGTGTTGGATGAAGAGTTTGGTAGGGGTGAGTGTCTGGGTTAGGATAGGGGCTAGTGTTGGGGTAATCGCCTTCCGGTACTGAGGGAACACTGGTATTTCTCTGCAAGCTCACTGTACCTGTAACTTTACCTGTACCCGTAGCCTTACCTGTAACCTTACCTGTACCTGTAAACTTACCTAGAAGCTGAACCCTGCAGGTTTCATTATGAAATATTTATCGTAAAATAACATTCATTTTTAAAGTGACGATGCTGTCATTTTTACAGATATTTCATCTATGATTTGTATTCTGAATTTCACTTGTGAGATTCTTTTGCGAAAGGTGTATCGCCAAATGAAAATACTATATATATATATATATATATATATTATACTATATATTTCCCTGTGAGAAGAGAAAAGAGCTTAAGTGGGAGATTTGCAGTGACAGTGCTGTCAAATACACTCCATGTGATTTTCTGACTTGCAGAAGATCATGGGAAAAAGTTGATTTGAGCCACGGTAATGTTTGAGAGTGCTTATTTCAGGAACTGTAATGTTTGAGAGCATTCTTATTGAAGCCATTGTCAGGGTGTTTGTTGAGGGTTTGGGAAAGAAAGCTTCACACCATTAGTCCCTATAAATCTCCTCTACTACAGAGGCAAAGATGGGTGTGAGAGGGTTAGTGTGTGTGTGTGCATGTGTGCGTATGTGTGCGTGTGTGTGCGTGTGTGTGTGTGTGCGTATGTGTGTGTGTGTGTGTGTGTGTGCGTATGTGTGTGTGTGTGTGTGCGTATGTGTGTGTGTGTGTGTGTGTGTAATGATGATTGGGAGAATGAGGGGTCAACCAACGGTCACACGTCTCCAATCGAAAAGAGAAGGAATTTCTGTGTCCTAGCAACAGCAGCGGCATAAAGGTTGGGGGGGGGGGTTTGTCTGTGTCCTAGCAACAGCAGCAGCAGCAGCATGGGGAAGGGCGGGGCTGGGTGCACTAAGTGTTGTGGGAATGTTATGTTACAGCAGATGAGGCTTCACAATGAAACCAATTAAAGAACTATAAGCATCTTCCACAGTGCAAGACTCACAGTGCAAGACTCACAGTGCAGGACTCACAGTGCAGGACTCACAGTGCAAGACTCACAGTGCAGGACTCACAGTGCAGGACTCACAGTACAAGACTCACAGTGCAGGACTCACAGTACAAGACTCACAGTGCAGGACTCACAGTGCAAGACTCACAGTGCAGGACTCACAGTGCAAGACTCACAGTACAAGACTCACAGTGCAGGACTCACAGTACAAGACTCACAGTGCAGGACTCACAGTACAAGACTCACAGTGCAGGACTCACAGTGCAAGACTCACAGTGCAGGACTCACAGTGCAAGACTCACAGTGCAGGACTCACAGTGCAGGACTCACAGTGCAAGACTCACAGTGCAGGACTCACAGTGCAGGACTCACAGTGCAAGACTCACAGTGCAGCTGAATTATTGAAATGTGAATGGTGAACAGTAACTGGTTGAGGATAGAGCTGAATTATTTAAATGTGAACGGTGAACAGTAACTGGTTGAGGATAGAGCTGAATTATTTAAATGTGAACGGTGAACAGTAACTGGTTGAGGATAGAGCTGAATTATTTAAATGTGAATGGTGAACAGTAACTGGTTGAGGATAGAGCTGAATTATTTAAATGTGAATGGTGAACAGTAACTGGTTGAGGACAGAGCTGAATTATTTAAATGTGAACGGTGAACAGTAACTGGTTGAGGATAGAGCTGAATTATTTAAATGTGAATGGTGAACAGTAACTGGTTGAGGATAGAGCTGAATTATTTAAATGTGAATGGTGAACAGTAACTGGTTGAGTATAGAGCTGAATTATTTAAATGTGAATGGTGAATTGTAACTGGTTGAGTTTAGAGCTGAATTATTTAAATGTGAATGGTGAACAGTAACTGGTTGAGGATAGAGCTGAATTATTGAAATGTAAATGGTGAACAGTAACTGGTTGAGTTTAGAGCTGAAGTATTTAAATATGAATTAAACTGGATCAAGGACAGATTTTAGGAGCAAATTAAATGTGTTTCTGCATGTGTTTTTGTGTGTGTATGTGTGTGTGTGTGTGTGTGTGTGTGTGCACGTGCATGTGTGTGCGTGCATGCGTGTGTGTGTGTGTGTGTGTGTATATGTGAGTTTTTGTGTGTGTGTGTGTGTGTGCATGTGTGTGTCCGTGTGCACGTGTGTGTGCACGTGTGCACGTGTGTGTGTGCATGTGTGTGCGTGAGTGTGTGTGTGCATGTGTATGTGCGTGTGTGTGTGTGTGCACGTGTGAGTGTGTGTGTGTGCACGTGTGCCTGTGTGTGTGTGCGTGAGTGTGTGTGTGTGTGCACGTGTATGTGCATGTGTGTGTGTGTGTGTGTGGGTATGTGTGCGTGTGTGTGTGTAAAGTGGACACAGTGGAAAATAAATTATTCATCCTGTCTAACTCACTTTTCCCGTGACACCGTGGAAACAGCTGACTGAGAGATTTCTCTCTACCTCCTTCAAATAGCCCCACCCCCCACCCCCCACCCCTTCTCTCTCTCTCTGCTGCTCTTTCCCCGTTGGTCTCTAAGCTAGAATACGTAGAATGACTCTAGTTAACAGTTTGAGTTGCTATATTAATGGTAATTGAAGTGACAGACAGGTATGCTCGTGTGTGGTATGCTCGTGTGTGGGTGTGGGCTGGGCCTGAAAAAAGTAGGCTTTCGAGTGCAGTGTGTGTGTGTGGGTGTGAGATAGAGAGTGTGATTGTGTGTGTATTTGTGAGAGTGTGAGTGAATGTCTGTGTGTGAGAAAAAGTGTGAGTTTGTGCGTGTGTATGAGAGTGAGTGTGAGTATGTGTAAGTGAGTGTGTGTTTGTGAGAGTGTGTGAGAAAGTGAGTGTGTGTTTGTGAGAGTGTGAGTGAGAGAGTGCGGGTGTATGCTGTTTGTGTGTGAGTGTGAGTGATTGTGAGAGAGTGCGTGTGCATATGCATGTGTGTGATGGCTTGTTCTGCTTTGACCCCTTGTGTGTGAAAGGTGAAAGGGGAGTGCAGATGTGTACAGGTGGGGTGATTAATCGGGCGGCTCCAGTATGTGTCGCGGGTCGAGGCATCGCGGTGCTGGGGGGAGGGTAAGAGCGGTTCTGAACAGCACCGCCACGACTGTGATTAATCGCCCAGATCAGCGATCCTGCCCGGCGTGTGACGCGCGGTCACAGAGCAACTGCCCCCTTCTGCCCCCCCCCCCCCTCAGACTCCCAGCGCAGGAGAGGGACGGGTCCCACCACTGCTCAGTCCTTTTTAAAACCACTCAACTTTGACTTAACAGAATTAGTACCTGTTGAGCTCATTAGAAGGCCGTTAAATACAATTACAGGTGAGAGAGAGCGAGAGAGAGAGAGAAAGAGAGAGAGAGAGAGAGCCTACAGAGACTGCTTTTAACCATCGATTAATTATCCTGAAGTTTTTCTGCATCATCCCAGGCACTTCCTGTGTCATCCCAGGTACTTCCTGGGTCATCACAAGCACTGGTCAGTTTAGCGTGTTCAAACAGTATCGAATGCTAGGAGATTCAGGTCGCTGATTGGTAGTCCACCACCAGAAAATTCCACAACATTGTGTTACCGTTACTATAGCAACGGGAAACAATTGTGAAGCACACGCATTTTTAAACTTTGCTTACCTGAAGGCAAATTACGATAAATGCTGGTTTTATGTATTTTTCATAATAAATGCATTTGGGTAGTTGATGTGCAATTTTTCTGTCCGGAAGGGAAAAAAAACATGAAAGTGCCATTATTGTGATTAAAATTGTGGAAAATCATAAAACTCATAAAAAGCTGTATGTGGACAGGATGTTAACATATACAATGAACATTTATATTTTTTTGTCAAATTTTATTAAACTAGTGAATATCCTCTGGTGTGACTTGTTCGGAACAAGATTGGGAAACTTTTTACAAAATATAAATAACTCTAATTGCAATCTATAATCACTGGCATTATTTTACAGATGTCTTTTTATAAATTAAACTCCAGAAGTTAATGAATATAATTACCAAAAAGTACCTATTTGTTGAATTTTGTCCGGAAATCTTATGTCCTCTGGTGTGACACATTTTTATTAAAAAACTGGCATTTACTGATTTGGAAGACCCAATTTTGCCAGGAAGTACAGACAACCTTTGAAGAACACGTGACATGACAAGAGTAGTAGAGATGATTTACCCATGACTGTAATGCAAGAGTAGTAGAGATGATTTACCCATGACTGTAATGCAAGAGTAGTAGAGATGATTTACCCATGACTGTAATGCAAGAGTAGTAGAGATGATTTACCCATGACTGTAATGCAAGAGTAGTAGAGATGATTTACCCATGACTGTAATGCAAGAGTAGTAGAGATGATTTACCCATGACTGTAATGCAAGAGTAGTAGAGATGATTTACCCATGACTGTAATGCAAGAGTAGTAGAGATGATTTACCCATGACTGTAATGCAAGAGTAGTAGAGATGATTTACCCATGACTGTAATGCAAGAGTAGTAGAGATGATTTACCCATGACTGTAATGCAAGAGTAGTAGAGATGATTTACCCATGACTGTAATGCAAGAGTAGTAGAGATGATTTACCCATGACTGTAATGCAAGAGTAGTAGAGATGATTTACCCATGACTGTAATGCAAGAGTAGTAGAGATGATTTACCCATGACTGTAATGCAAGAGTAGTAGAGATGATTTACCCATGACTGTAATGCAAGAGTAGTAGAGATGATTTACCCATGACTGTAATGCAAGAGTAGTAGAGATGATTTACCCATGACTGTAATGCAAGAGTAGTAGAGATGATTTACCCATGACTGTAATGCAAGAGGAGTACGTTTTTATCTCTTTTATCGCTGATATATCTTAACTTTGTCATCCTTTGGGGTGAAGCCCAAAAATGTATAAATATAAAAAGTTATATTTTATAAAATACAATATTACATAAAATCATGCGAACATTCCCAGGTCTGAGAAAAGGCTTAGCAGTTACAACAAGGCCTAAAAAATTACCATGAAGGGAAAATCGTCCTCTTGTGTGACATAATATTTATGGAGGACAAAGTTGTCCCTCCAGAGGATATAATTTTTTTTTAAACAAATTTAAGTGGAAAACGGATTTAAGTGGTAAAAGGATTTAAGTGTGAAACAAATTTAAGTGGTTATTATCAGAATTATTCACACTACAGTTGATCTGTGTGACATAACTTTTTAGTGTGACGGTCATAAACCATTAAAATAGTAGTTTCCTGTGGTAAAATTATAAAGGTAAATGATGATATATTTAAAAGATTGTATCATATTACTGTAAAAATAAATTAATTGTTTTTTTACTTTTTAAATTTAAATGATCACAATTATAGCTCAAAATATACTGAAAAACATCCACTCATCAACATTTCCCTTAAAATTCTCGTAAACCCAATTTAATTTAAGTCTTAAATAGACCAATATATAAGGATAATGTATTATCGTGCACTGGTGAGAAATCAACCAAAATCAAGGAGTAACCCTAAAACCTCATTATAGCTCTAGTTCAACTCTTAATTACCTGATTTTTCAATTGGAATTGATGACAAATAACTGTAATTCAATAGAAATATCAACAATTTACAAAAATAAATGCAATGTAATACGTGTTAAGTCATTTATTTTTTAAAATGTATTTCACTGAAAACATTTCTAAATAGTTAAGGCTATAGTGTAACATTAGTTAAGGCTATAGTGTAACATTAGTTAAGGCTGTAGTGTAACATTAGTTAAGGCTGTAGTGCTATAGTGTAACATTAGTTAAGGCTATAGTGTAACATTAGTTAAGGCTGTAGTGTAACATTAGTTAAGGCTGTAGTGTAATATTAGTTAAGGCTATAGTGTAACATTAGTTAAGGCTATAGTGTAACATTAGTTAAGGCTATAGTGTAACATTAGTTAAGGCTGTAGTGTAATATTAGTTAAGGCTATAGTGTAACATTAGTTAAGGCTATAGTGTAACATTAGTTAAGGCTATAGTGTAACATTAGTTAAGGCTGTAGTGTAACATTAGTTAAGGCTATAGTGTAACATTAGTTAAGGCTATAGTGTAACATTAGTTAAGGCTATAGTGTAACATTAGTTAAGGCTGTAGTGTAACATTAGTTAAGGCTGTAGTGTAACATTCGTTAAGGCTATAGTGTAACATCAGTTAAGGCTGTAGTGTAACATTAGTTAAGGCTATAGTGTAACATTAGTTAAGGCTATAGTGTAACATTAGTTAAGGCTGTAGTGTAACATTCGTTAAGGCTATAGTGTAACATTAGTTAAGGCTGTAGTGTAACATTAGTTAAGGCTATAGTGTAACATTAGTTAAGGCTATAGTGTAACATTAGTTAAGGCTATAGTGTAACATTCGTTAAGGCTATAGTGTAACATTAGTTAAGGCTGTAGTGTAACATTAGTTAAGGCTATAGTGTAACATTAGTTAAGGCTATAGTGTAACATTAGTTAAGGCTATAGTGTAACATTAGTTAAGGCTGTAGTGTAACATTAGTTAAGGCTATAGTGTAACATTAGTTAAGGCTGTAGTGTAACATTAGTTAAGGCTATAGTGTAACATTAGTTAAGGCTGTAGTGTAACATTAGTTAAGGCTGTAGTGTAACATTAGTTAAGGCTATAGTGTAACATTAGTTAAGGCTATAGTGTAACATTAGTTAAGGCTGTAGTGTAAC
The DNA here is from genome assembly GCA_022702515.1 of Ilyophis sp. 1 JC-2022. Classification (NCBI taxonomy): domain Eukaryota; kingdom Metazoa; phylum Chordata; class Actinopteri; order Anguilliformes; family Synaphobranchidae; genus Ilyophis; species Ilyophis sp. 1 JC-2022. The sequence continues at coordinate 70,444,620 of CM040395.1, read as the reverse complement.
ATTAGTTAAGGCTATAGTGTAACATTAGTTAAGGCTGTAGTGTAACATTAGTTAAGGCTATAGTGTAACATTAGTTAAGGCTGTAGTGTAACATTAGTTAAGGCTATAGTGTAATATTAGTTAAGGCTGTAGTGTAACATTGCAGTAGTGAAAAAGTTTGGATGATCCAAAATCAAAAAGGTACCCATGCCATAATCCTTTCCAAAACTTTTGAACATAATCCTAACTTGCTTCTAACGTAACAGTGACAGTATGCCTCACCATACAATCAGTTTAAAGACAATTCTGATGAAAAATGTATTTTCACGAAAGGAAATTACAGACATAAAGGTCTTGTGTTACGTCCCAAAAATATCAAAAAACATTCTGCATCATCTAATTATTTGTAATACCACAGTTACAAAGTTGACTATACACACTATCACTAAACAACGACAGAACTGCTATCAATGTTTATCAAAGTCATCTTGTGTATGGCTTGTGCCATTTAATACATACAAAATGAAAATAAACAGCACATATTATACAAAAATACTTCATTTTTTCTGTACATATATCTAATCAGAACACATCAAGTTTGTTTGACACAACAGCCAACAGCCTCATTAGCAAAATGAAACAATCTTAATCTTGGCTCAGTATGAGTCGTAAGGCTCTGAAATCACAGAGCTGAATTAACCACCAGGAGAGGAGGGACAGAGGCACTCAGCTGAACGGGATGCTCTCACAGTCACGAGGACTGAGTGCACCCCCCAACCCCCCTCACCCCGCCCGAAACCCCAAAAAACATGAGCTATAGCGCAGAGAGTTAGCAGCAGGGCAGAGGGGTACACACCTGTGACCGTGCATATGTGCGTGTGTGTGCGCGTGTGTGAGTATGTGTGTGTGAGTGTGTATGTGAAAGTATCTGAGTGTGTGTGTGTGTTTGTATGAGAGTATGTGTGTGCGAGTGTGTGTGTGTGTATGTGAGAGTATCTGAGTGTGTGTGTGTGTGTGTGTGTGAGAGTATCTCAGTGTGTGAGTGTATGTGAGAGTATGTGTGTGTGAGTGTGTGTGTGTATGTGAGAGTATCTCAGTGTGTGTGTATGTGTGAGTGTATGTGTGTGCCAGTGTGTGTGTGTATGTGAGAGTATCTCAGTGTGTGTATGTGTGAGTGTATGTGTGTGCCAGTGTGTGTGTATGTGAGAGTATTTCAGTGTGTGTGTGTGAGAGTGTGTGTGTGTATGTGAGAGTATCTCAGTGTGTGTGTGTGTGTGTGTATGTGAGAGTATGTGTGTGCCAGTGTGTGTGTGTATGTGAGAGTATGTGTGTGCGAGTGTGTGTGTGTATGTGAGAGTATCTCAGTGTGTGTGTGTATGTGAGTGTATGTGAGAGTATGTGTGTGTCAGTGTGTGTGTATGTGAGAGTATCTCAGTGTGTGTGTGTATGTGTGAGTGTATGTGAGAGTATGTGTGTGCCAGTGTGTGTGTGTATGTGAGAGTATCTCAGTGTGTGTGTGTATGTGAGAGTATGTGTGTGCCAGTGTGTGTGTGTGTATGTGAGAGTATCTCAGTGTGTGTGTGTGTGAGTGTATGTGTGTGCGAGTGTGTGTGTGCATGTGAGAGTATGTGTGTGCCAGTGTGTGTGTGTGTGTGTGTGAGTGTATGTGTGTGTGTATGTGAGAGTATGTGTGTGCCAGTGTGTGTGTGTATGTGAGAGTATCTCAGTGTGTGTGTGTGTATGTGTATGGGAGAGTATGTGTGTGCGAGTGTGTGTGTGTATGTGAGAGTATCTCAGTGTGTGTGTGTATGTGAGAGTATCTCAGTGTGTATGTGAGAGTATCTCAGTGTGTGTGTGTGTGTGTGTGTGAGTGTATGTGTGTGCGAGTGTGTGTGTGTATGTGAGTGCCAGTGTGTGTGTGTATGTGAGAGTATCTCAGTGTGTGTGTGTGTGTGTGTGAGTATGTGTGTGCCAGTGTGTGTGTGTATGTGAGAGTATCTCAGTGTGTGTGTGTGTATGTGAGAGTATGTGTGTGCCAGTGTGTGTGTATGTGTGTGAGAGAGTATCTCAGTGTGTGTGTGTATGTGGGAGTGTATGTGTGTGACAGTGTGTGTGTGTATGTGAGAGTATCTCAGTGTGTGTGTGTGTGTGAGAGTATGTGTGTGCCAGTGTGTGTGTGTGTATGTGAGAGTATCTCAGTGTGTGTGTGTGAGTGTATGTGTGTGCGAGTGTGTGTGTGCATGTGAGAGTATGTGTGTGCCAGTGTGTGTGTGTGTGTGTGTGAGTGTATGTGTGTGCGAGTGTGTGTGTGTATGTGAGAGTATGTGTGTGCCAGTGTGTGTGTGTATGTGAGAGTATCTCAGTGTGTGTGTGTGTATGTGTATGGGAGAGTATGTGTGCGAGTGTGTTTGTGTGTGAGTGTATGTGTGTGCCAGTGTGTGTGTGTATGTGAGAGTATCTCAGTGTGTGTGTGTGTGTGTATGTGAGAGTATCTCAGTGTGTGTGTGTGTGAGTGTATGTGTGTACGAGTGTGTGTGTGAGAGTATGTGTATGTGAGAGTATCTCAGTGTGTGTGTGCCAGTGTGTGTGTGTATGTGAGAGTATCTGTGTGTGTGTGTGTGTATGTGAGAGCGTGTGTGTGCGTACGTGTGTGTGTGCATGCGTGTGTGAGAAAGAAAGAGAGCAGGTGACAATGTCCTTGTCAGTGGGCTGGACGGGTTATCCTCAGAGCAGTGCATGCTGGGTATGTTCCTGTGGCTTCCTCTCCCTAGTACCCCAGTTGTCACTGATTCTCACACAGAAAGTGATTAAGCACATTTCTGCAGATTAACTCAACATAATAACAGGGCAGAATAGATAATACACCCCTATACAGGCCTGGCAAAAGCTTTCTCTCCTCTATCTGTCCTCTCTCCTTCTCTCTTTCCCTTCCTCCTTCTCTCTCTCTCTTTCCATCGCACTCTCTGCAGGGTTCTCCTGGGTGTTAGTTTAATTTTGAAAAGTTTCATCTGATGAACAGAATGCCTGTTTCCCCTGGAATTATTCCCAGAAAGGCCACAGTACAGCTTTCAGCTAATTGTCTGTGAGATTGAATAGCACATGCAGTGTTCTATTTCATCAATTAATTTCCCGAAATTGTATTTATCGCACATCTAAAAAAAAAAAATAGTCATCTTATAAGTGCAGCTTGCCAGGGCCCAGTGCTGACTGTAACATTCCAACAGCACCAATCTCTCGGACAGCAGCAGAGAAAGATCATTTATCTGTGTCTTACTGAGGAATTCCACTGAGAGCAGATAAAATTATAAATGTATAATTTTCCGCTCTCTTTCACTGCTTCCTTACTCCCTTCCTGCTCTCTTTCTCTCTCTCCTTTTCACTTGGCTGATCTTTCCTTTTCTCTATCCCATCCCCTTGTTCTGTGGTTTCAGTCGGATGTGAGGACACTTCTGCACTGTCATCTGTAATGTCATAAAGCGCAGTATCGCAGGCGTTCAAACTGGGCCACATAGTGTGTATGTAGGAGGTTGAAAAGCGGGCGGGGTCACATGCGCTCTGTAATTAACGAGTCCCCAGATGCTGCAGCATTTTAAGCTGGGTGTGCGGTACTAATTAAGCCCTGGGGTGGTGCTTAGCTAATTAGCTACAGGAAGTGCTCCATGCTGGCACACTACTGTAAAACTGTTACAGCCCCACTCCACTGTATGATCCAAAACATCCACCCGCAACCCCACCCTGCTGGGCTCTGCCCAAAACATCCACCCGCAACCCCACCCTGCTGGGCTCTGCCCAAAACATCCACCCGCAACCCCACCCTGCTGGGCTCTGCCCAAAACATCCACCCGCAACCCCACCCTGCTGGGCTCTGCTCCTGGGGTAGCAGACCTCATGGTCACATGTTTGAATCCTGGTGCAGAATCCAGCCAGGAAGGCAGGTAACAATCCGTCTGGGTTTGATTCTGAGTGTACAGCAAAGGGGTTGATAATCGCCGGGTTTGATACATCGCCGAGTTTCATACATTTCCAGGTTTGATACATCTCCGGGGTTAATATATCGCTATGGTTGATACATCACCGGGTTTGATACATATTTGGGATTGATATATCGCTGTGGTTGATATACCATTGGGTTTGATACATCGCTGGGGTTGATATATTGTTGGGGTTGATATACAGTTGGGTTTGACACATCGCTGGGGTTGATATATTGTCGGGGTTGATATACAGTTGGGTTTGACACATCGCTGGGGTTGATGTGCAGAATCAAACCCAGAAGTCCTTTTAACACTGAATGAACCCCAAAATACTCATGCTCACTCAGTGAACATTACTGAGGTTATGTGTCATTCATGTTTCTAGGTGAGTTCTCACATCAGTGTTACATCACACTCACCTCTCCCTCCTGGAGACTCATCATGCATTAAACATGCACATTAAATCAGTGCTCATGTTCCACAAAAACCTGATGATTCGCACAGCTTGTGGGCAAAACGATGAGTATTATTTTTATGATTATGATGGCAATTAACGGGAAACACGGGCCGTGTTTGGAGCTTTTTTTGGCACATTTGGATATCAGCTGTAATTCAGCGCACTTAAGAGCAAGGAGCCCATCCGATTCCCATTAATATCCACAGCCGAGAGAAGATCAATCACCGTCTGCCCCCGCGGTCTCCACGGCGATGGAATCTGTGCGCAGTTTCCCTGACGACGGTGATGTGCGGACCTGAGCAGATGCATCGGATTTGTCGTTTTTTGAGATTGAATCATGTCTCTGACAGCTCTGTCAGCCAAGAGAACAGAAGCAAGCAAAACTAATTTTACCACTTTCATATCTCTCCCCCACTGAGTGATTCTGCGACAGCGCGCTGGGGTGTTGAATATGAAGAGCTTCTCGCCAGCTTCTCACACACTTGTGTTGCTGTGGTTACCGTTAGGGTTCTTGGTGTTGTCCTTGAAGGAATTATTAATAGGAGCAGTGTTTAGGAGGAGCAGTGTTTAGTAGGGGCAGTGTTTAGTAGGAGCAGTGTTTAGGAGGAGCCGTGTTTCGTAGGAGTAGTGTTCAGGAGGAGCAGTGTTTAGTAGGAGCAGTGTTCAAGAGGAGCAGTGTTTAGTAGGAGCAGTGTTTAGTAGGAGCAGTGTTTAGTAGGAGCAGTGTTTAGGAGGAGCCGTGTTTAGGAGGAGCAGTGTTTCGTAGGAGTAGTGTTCAGGAGGAGCAGTGTTTAGTAGGAGCAGTGTTCAAGAGGAGCAGTGTTTAGTAGGAGCAGTGTTTAGTAGACGCAGTGTTTAGTAGGAGCAGTGTTTAGTAGGAGCAGTGTTTAGTAGGAGCAGTGTTCAGGAGAAGCAGTGTTTAGTAGGAGCAGTGTTCAGGAGAAGCAGTGTTTAGTAGGAGCAGTGTTTAGTAGGAGCAGTGTTTAGTAGGAGCAGTGTTTAGTAGAGGCAGTGTTCAGGAGGAGTTGGATGAATTTTTATTTCCAGGAGCAGTTCCCTTAGTCCCTGTACTCCCGTCTGAAACATGTGACCCAGTATTACACTGACGTTATGTGGACATGTGACCCAGTATTACATTGACATTATGAGGACACTTCCTGAGCCCCAAAATAAACTCTCGGCAAAGACACAACAGGGCTCCAATCCTGAATAAGTGTAACATTTAAAAATATCACACACATAAATTTTGATGGGGACCAGCAGTTCACATCATGTTAAATCACCAAATGGTGGGCAATAGTCACATGGACAGTTAGTCACATGGGTGAGGTTAGTCACAAGGGCAGTGTTATGTGTGTGCTAGTGTTCCCTTAAACCCTACTGAGTGTGTGCTAGTGTTCCCTTAAACCCTACTGAGTGTGTGTTAATGTCCCCTTAAACCCTACTGAGTGTGTGCTAGTGTTCCCTTAAACCCTACTGAGTGTGTGCTAGTGTTCCCTTAAACCCTACTGAGTGTGTGCTAGTGTTCCCTTAAACCCTACTGAGTGTGTGTTAATGTCCCCTTAAACCCTACTGAGTGTGTGCTAGTGTTCCCTTAAACCCTACTGAGTGTGTGTTAATGTCCCCTTAAACCCTACTGAGTGTGTGCTAGTGTTCCCTTAAACCCTACTGAGTGTGTGCTAGTGTTCCCTTAAACCCTACTGAGTGTGTGTTAATGTCCCCTTAAACCCTACTGAGTGTGTGCTAGTGTTCCCTTAAACCCTACTGAGTGTGTGCTAGTGTTCCCTTAAACCCTACTGAGTGTGTGCTAGTGTTCCCTTAAACCCTACTGAGTGTGTGCTAGTGTTCCCTTATTAAACTCTACTGAGTGTGTGCTAGTGTTCCCTTAAACCCTACTGTGTGCTAGTGTTCCCTTAAACTCTACTGAGTGTGTGCTAGTGTTCCCTTAAACCCTACTGAGTGTGTGCTAGTGTTCCCTTAAACCCTACTGAGTGTGTGCTAGTGTTCCCTTAAACCCTACTGAGTGTGTGCTAGTGTTCCCTTATTAAACTCTACTGAGTGTGTGCTAGTGTTCCCTTAAACCCTACTGAGTGTGTGCTAGTGTTCCCTTAAACCCTACTGAGTGTGTGCTAGTGTTCCCTTAAACCCTACTGAGTGTGTGTTAATGTCCCCTTAAACCCTACTGTGTGCTAGTGTTCCCTTAAACCCTACTGAGTGTGTGCTAGTGTTCCCTTAAACCATACTGAGTGTGTGCTAGTGTTCCCTTATTAAACTCTACTAAGTGTGTGCTAGTGTTCCCTTAAACCCTACTGAGTGTGTGCTAGTGTTCCCTTAAACCCTGCTGAGTGTGTGCTAGTGTTCCCTTAAACTCTACTGAGTGTGTGCTAGTGTTCCCTTAAACCCTACTGAGTGTGTGCTAGTGTTCCCTTAAACCCTACTGTGTGCTAGTGTTCCCTTAAACTCTACTGAGTGTGTGCTAGTGTTCCCTTAAACCCTACTGAGTGTGTGCTAGTGTTCCCTTAAACTCTACTGAGTGTGATCTTGTGTGTTCTTTAGGGGGCAATGAGAGCACAGAAAAACACCCAGCCCACATTTGTACACCATAGAAACAGCACTGAGAGTCTCATCACTTCCGGAAACTTCTTAATTAATCTGGACGGTGACGGCATGGTCTTTTACTTCAGGAAAATTCCATATTGATTAATAATAAGGCACTGAGCAGGATGACTAATGGGGGTGGCTGGGAATTTTGTACAGACATGATTAATTCATTAATTCGTTAAAAAATGCACATATTTATTTATTTATTTATTCATTAGTTTGGCGAGGTTAATTTGGAGCTTGTGAGTGCTCAGCTGTGTAGATTAAAAACGCAGCACAAGGCAGAAACAGGCTGTGATATTTCCATGCATACGCCCACCTTTCGGTATCTCAAATATCACTGTTCTCCTCTAAAATAATTGTTTTTTGTGCTGATAAGAATCACTTTGACTTATCTGCCATTTGTAAGTGGCAGTGTGAGTAAACTTCTTCCTCTTTGCTCCAGTTCTCTGTGTTTAACACTGAAGGCAAGTTTGAGGTTTCTGATGAAAAGAAAGGTTTTTACGTTGAGCCCCAACACCAATCTGTACATCACTTCCTGTTTCACCACTCTGTACATCACTTCCTGTTTCACCACTCTGTACATCACTTCGTGTTTCACCACTCTGTACATCACTTCGTGTTTCAACACTCTCTGTACATCACTTCCTGTTTCACCACTCTCTGTACATCACTTTCTGTTTCACCACTAACTGTGTCTTTTCCATCACACTCTTATTTTTCACAATATACTGGCCTGTGATTGGAGGATTCCCCATGTTGTAGGTATATACTGGCCGGTGATTGGAGGATTCCCCATGTTGTTGGTATATACTGGCCGGTGATTGGAGGATTCCCCATGTTGTTGGTATATACTGGCCTGCGATTGGAGAATTCCCCATGTTGTTGGTATATACTGGCCGGTGATTGGAGGATTCCCCATGTTGTTGGTATATACTGTCCCGTGACTGGAGAATTCCCCATGTTGTTGGTCTATACTGGCCTGTGATTGGAGGATTCCCCATGTTGTTAGTCTATACTGGCCTGTGATTGGAGATTTCCCCATGTTGTTAGTCTATATTGGCCTGTGATTGGAGATTTCCCCATGTTGTTAGTCTATACTGGCCTGTGATTGGAGGATTCCCCATGTTGTTGGTCTATACTGGCCTGTGATTGGAGATTTCCCCATGTTGTTGGTTTGTTTTCCACATTATTTCAGACTCCTGATGTTTATGAACAGGAGATGCTTTGAGGCCAAAGAGCTTCCTGAAAAACCAGCAGATTCTGGGATGGATGCATCCTCTCCCCCTGCCCCCAAAGCCCTCTCTCCCTGCCCCCTGCCCCCAAAACCCTCTCCCTGCCCCCAAAGCCCTCTCCCCCTGCCCCCAATACCCTCCCCCTGCCCCCAATACCCTCCAAATCCCTCTAAAGGCATCCTTCTCCCTTCTCCCTTCTCCCTCCACACATTATGAATACAATCGATATGAAATGCTTTTCATTTGAGGAACATTGATCAATACGATCAATACTTACGAACATTTAATGTCATAATTAAGAATGGATTATCCCACAATGTGCACAAGCACACGCGCGCACACACACACATAAACACACTCAAATATAAACATGAACACACACACACTCTTTCTGTCAAAAGCATACGACACACTTGCTGATTATACTGTGTGTGTGTGTGTTTGCGTATAATGTGTGTCTGTTGATGTATAACGTGTGTGTTCATGTATATTGTGTGTGTGTGTGTGTTGATTTGTCAGTAACAACCCCCCCACCCCCCTCACAGTAATGATCAGGGTGTCAGTAACAACCCCCCCACCCCCCCTCACAGTAATGATCAGGGTGGGGGAGGAGAGGGGCAGGCGAAGCGTTAGCAGCATTAGCGTTAGCGGCATTAGCGGGTAACGACTCAATTAGCTTTCATTTCTGTGCCACCGAGATTTTGTTGCATAAATTAAAGCGGCGTCATTGGGAAAGTGTCAGTGGCTGCCGACAGTTTATAAATACTGCACACAGGCACTGTCACACACCGCGCCCCGATTTAGACGTCTGAGCGCAATCTGTCTGCGGGTTGGTCCGAGCGGGCGGGGCTGAGAGGGCGGGGCGGGGCGGGGCGGGGCTGGGGGAGGACCCCTCAGGGAAAGGGGACACAGGGCGTCGACTCGCTGGCCCATGTACCCCAATGAACAGATAGACACACACATTATACACACACTCACACACACACGCACGTACGTATGCACACACATATACACACACACACATTATACACAAACACACACACACGCACGTATGCACACACATACAGTCAAGCCGGAAAGTCTGAATACCCCTTTCACCTTCTCCACGTTTTACTACATTACAGACATATTCTACAATAGATTGAGTTCATTTTTTGTCTCAAAATTCTACACAAAATAGCCCATAATGACAAAGTGAAAACATGTTTTTAGAAATGTTTGCAAATGTATTAAAAATCGAAAACTGAAATTTTTAATTTACATAAGTATTCATACCCTTTGCTTTAACATATTTTTAAAGTATCATATTTAATATTTGGTCGCATATCCTTTGCATGCTGTTACTTTCTGAAGTCTGTGACCCATCAATATAAAAAAACTCTCTATATCTTATATCCAGGTACTGTTACAAGCGATACTATAAGTTCTCTGCATTTGAATGGATCTCTATGGGAATTGGGGGGTGAGACTAGATTCAGCTGTAAATTACACTGGTACAGTATGGAACACATGGCTATAGAGTTCTATAGGAAAATGAGTCAGGAGAAATAACCCTTGCAGTGACCCATCCACATCTACTCTATATCTGGCAACAGAGTGATGGTTTGGGGCTCATTCGATAGCTCAGACCCTTGATGACGTACAGCCATTTCGCCAGTCATGTGTTCCATACTGTACCAGTGTAATTTACAGCTGAATCTAGTCTCACCCCCCAATTCTCAAAGAGATCAGTTCAAATGCAGAGAGGTTATAGTATCGCTTGTAACAGTACCTGGAAATAAGATATAGAGTCTTTTGATGTTGATGGGTCACACACTTCAGAAAGTAACAGCATGCAAAGGATATGCGACCAAATATTAAATATGATACTTTAAAAATATGTTAAAGCAAAGGGTATGAATACTTATGTAAATGAAAAATTTCAGTTTTCGATTTTTAATACATTTGCAAACATTTCTAAAAACATGTTTTCACTTTGTCATTATGGGCTATTTTGTGTAGAATTTTGAGACAAAAAATGAACTCAATCTATTGTAGAATATGTCTGTAATGTAGTAAAACGTGGAGAAGGTGAAAGGGGTATTCAGACTTTCCGGCTTGACTGTATACACACACAGACATTATACACAAACACACACACAAACTCATACACACGTGCACACACACACACAACACCATCGAGGAGCAGTGTTGATCCTGCACTGCAGGTAAGATTAATGAACTAACCTAGTTATCATTTACATTATGAAATATGAATATAAACCCCCCAAAGCCAGTGACCTGAAACTGTCATGTTAATATGCCAGGATGAGCTACTGAATAGCTAGCTAGGTAATGTTAGGGTGACCATATTTTCGATTTCAAAAAGGGGGGCCGAGATAGACAGACATTATGAACGTAAAAAATGCAATCTGTTTGTTTATATACGGTTAATAGAACGAGCAAAACTTAAACGGTCATTTTTAAGAACCTGGACGGATATTTTCAGTCCCAAAAGAAGAAATGTCTGGAAAAAGAGGACGTCTGGTAAGCCGAGCTAACGCAGCTAGATATAAATCACTTAGGTAAAGCTGGCTGTAGTTGAGATCACATCAGATATGGTGTTAATAATAGCTGGCTTTACTGGCAGCTCGCTCCAAAACAAGTGTTCTGTCGATTCATCCTACCAAGAGGTATTGCGCATGTGCACATCACAATTCCATCAATTTTTTGTGTGTTTAACGGCACGCCCATATATTCATGCTACTTCCGCCTCGATTTTTTTTACCTAAGTTTAGTATTACATGTTTTCCATACTTACGGTGTTTTAATCAAACTTTCATACCATTTGTGATGTTAATTAAACTTTTCTTTTACTAAAGAATCACAATTTACTTGTGGTAGTATCTTCTGATAGGGTAGCAAAGATCGATAGATAACTGCGCTACGCTACCGGTAGGATATTTTGACAAGGTAGGAAAAATCGACAGAACACCGGCATTAACGTGACAGCAGTGCGGTCTCGATAACTGAAGC
>CM040395.1:70350859-70428359 GCA_022702515.1 Ilyophis sp. 1 JC-2022 | reverse complement strand
GGAGGAAGGGAGGAGAGGAGTGGTAGTGGGGGAGTGGAGGAAGGGAGGAGAGGAGTGGTAGTGGGGGAGTGGAGGAAGAGAGGAGAGGAGTGGTAGTGGGGGAGTGGAGGAAGAGAGGAGAGGAGTGGTAGTGGGGGAGTGGAGGAAGGGAGGAGAGGAGTGGTAGTGGGGGAGTGGAAGAAGGGAGGAGAGGAGTGGTAGTGGGGGAGTGGAAGAAGGGAGGAGAGGAGTGGTAGTGGGGGAGTTGGTCAGTAGGGGGCAGTCGTCCCTGGGTTTATTTTAGGTAGGCCAGTTTCGCCTTCCAAATCTACACAAATTTATACCTCTGGCAACCCTGAAAATAAATCACACAGATTCTCCCCATCAACAAAACATTTTTAAATGCTTGTTTAATCTTTCTGTTCAATGGAGTTGGAAAAGGTGCATTGATAGAATCGCAAACTAAGATATGTATATTGAATGATAATTATAACTTTTCAGATTCAAATTAATACTGTTTTATACCAGCAGAGGAGGTGTACCTGTAGTGTCCCAATGGTTCCACCCATCAACTCCAAATGAGATCATCCAAGGCTGTTCTTTTATTTGAAAACAGCAAATATCAAGGATAAAATATCTAAAAGTCAGTGGGTAATGTCTGACTCATTACAAAGCACTTGTGACTAGATTTGGCTCCCTGGTGGACATAAAACGCCTCTGCAACAAAATAATATGTAAAAACCAGGGTGTAAGGGCTGAGCTGCTCTTTCATATACAGTCAGTAAGTTAGCCAGGGGCATTTCAGTTGCAGTTTCTACATTAAATAACTTGAAAACAATAATTGTGAAACCCATCTTTTTAAAATACTGCTACACAAACAGACCAAATGCACCTGGATAAAATCTTATGCATTCAACTCTCATGGATATTTTCCATTTACCAAATTCCCAACCTATACATTTGTATGTGGAACGTAATTTGCATGAGAGAGAGATGGGTTGTGTTTGCGATACAATTTGCAGCCGTTATCATCAGCGCTTCTCACAAAACACAGCAGCGGTTTTGTTTCCAGGGTTTTTAGATGTTTTTTTTTGGAAATGGCGAGCTGCATATGTGGGGTGTAGGCGTGTCTCTGGAAGTGGCCCCTTCCCCCAGGGAGTTACATCCATATACTTGATCCAACTTGCGTATGAAATTCTCACGTGTGAATCATCAAACATGTGTAAATCACTGATCTGAGCGTAACATAGGTTGATAAATCAGACTTGATCGTATGTTAGGAAGTGCGTTCACATCATTATGAATTACCATACTCACTGAGATACTTTACGGAGATAAAAAAAAAAAAAAAAAAAATAACCATTCGCAAAAAAAGTTCTGGAAGACGGTAGAGGAAAGGGCATCCCGCACCTCTGGTTTGCAGAAGAGAGGGTGGGGGTATCATTGGAAAAATGATATAAAACGTGTCTGTGACTTTCTCACTCTGGTTGAGACGTATGCAAGGATAGGCGAATAAAACTAGATCAGATTTATCGAAAAAATAGGAAAACAGTTTTGCGTCGTGCATACAACATGACGGGTGATGCGTAATTATTTTAATACGGCTGTATCCAATACATCTTTATACAGAGGTTATTTCCTGGTGTAGCCTAATCATTTTAACTGGCTTCTGCTTCATTCCACTTAGGCTGCACGTGCAGAGATAATAGCAATTAAACCAATAGTGATTAAAAATCAACTTATTCAGATACTATTTTTGCCAATTAGGCTACACAACGTAAGCCTACGTCTACAGCCACGAAGCGTAGGTCAAGACTAAGTGCATTTTAAAATATTGCCAAGATGCATGAACTGCTTTTAATATTTTCATAAATTGAAATGACTTGGACGTTATTTTGCCATTTTTATGATCAGCTACTCATTTAAGGCGAACTCTGATTTTAACGCTCACATAACCTATATTTTACAATGAGCACTGTTTTGTTTATCACCTGTTGACTCTGAACAAAAGTTAAGCTATTTGTTTTCATTATCGGCTGAACAACTCTTGTGCCCTCGCTGTTTATTGCATGTAATGTCGCTGCCTCGCCACTGGGGAAGGCGTACGCAAGGTCACGAGCTGTCGTGTAGCGCACACCTCCGTTCATTTTGATAAATCTGAAAATTTCCCTAAAAATGGCCGTACGCATCAGATTTGAATGTACGCCTGAATGATAAATGAGGCGCATTCTGCTGATATCGAGATTTGCCCATTGGGGTCCATTCATTTTTGACAGCAAATTAAAATACTTCCACTCATATATTGATGTTAACTTTGTGCATCAAAAATTCTTTACAAAAGGATTATTATTTTTCTGTGGTAAACAAAATTTCTTACCACAAATTTTTTAAATTGTGATTTATTCTGGCCTACGTCTTATGCTAGCGTGTTAGTCTGCAGCCAATCACATGCTCGTAAGAGCATCTTCACGTCACTTTCTGCACCATCCTCATTGTACATGTGACTCCAACGACACAACTGCACATGTGAGATGAGCGCAAAATGAAAACTTCCTGGGCTGTGTCTGAATCAGAGCCCTATCTACTGCGCCCTGTCTCCTGCGTACTGTGTACTGTGTCTGAATCAGAGCCCTATCTACTGCGCCCTGTCTCCTGCGTACTGTGTACTGTGTCTGAATCAGAGCCCTATCTACTGCGCCCTGTCTCCTGTGTATTGTGTACAGTGTTCGAATCAGAGCCCTATCTACTGCACCCTGTCTCCTGTGTACTGTGTACAGTGTTCGAATCAGAGCTCTATCTACTGCGCCTTGTCTCCTGTGTACTGTGTACTGTGTCCGAATCAGAGCCCTATCTACTGCACCCTGTCTTCTGCGTACAGTGCACTGTGTCAGAATCAGAGCCCTATCTACTGCGCCCTATCTACTGCGCCCTGTCTTCTGCATACAGTGCACTGGCAGAGGTGTGCTGTTTAATGTGCACTGTTTAGCATGCAACATGCAGTACGCGAAAAATATCCACCATATTACTTTCCAACCATACTGTGGAAGTGTCGTATGACATCCGACCATTGTGCGGCTATGGCACGTGTTGTTTTTGTTGTTATTAAAGGAAACCATCAACAAAGTGACACTTCATTTTTTTTAAATGAAGCTTCACGTCATATTTATGCGACCAAAATGTTTGTGAACGTTTTGAAGTGTGCTCCCGAATATAATCTGGGAAACCCCAGAAGTAAGTGCTCCATACGGGGGTTTAAAGTATACTATATTTAACTATTTTTTCATCCTGTCTACTCAACAAGCCTACCAAATAGTATGGAAGGGTGCTGATTCGGACACAGCCCTGGTTCCGATGCAGTCCCCATAGGTTTCTATTGGCTTCCCTGTCTCTAAATATGATGTACTCTAAGGTTTGTTTGCTTGCAAACTCACACTGTGTTTGCTTGCAAATCGTAGAGCATTTGTAAAACGCGTTCTATTTAAGTTTTGGCACTAAATTAACTCCATACCCCCACCCTATGGAAGACCAAATGTTGTAGAATAACATAAATAAATAAGCAATAAAATATATAATAAAATAAATAAGCAATGAAATAACTAAATATCTATTTATAATTTTATGTCTCTTATTTATTTATTTTATTCATGACGTATTTATTTCCACTCGTATTTATTTCAAGGCATAGGGTCTATTTATTTTATGGCGTATTTATTTCAAGGCATATTTATTTCAAAATGACTCGGCCTGTCAGTCAACATAAAAGGGGAAGGGTCAGCTATGATTATTGGTTGCTCAGTCCATAGATATAAAAAACTACATAGCGCTCAGAGTTATGCGTGGCCGCCATTTTAAGCGGTCAAGATCAGTGCATTTTGGTAGTGTATTGACAGATGCAGACTGACAGATGTGACAGTGGGAATATATGTATTTGAGAGTGAGAATATATGTATGTTACAGAGAGAATATATGTATGTAAGTGTGAGAATATATATACATGAGAAAATATATATATGAATGTGAAATTGAGAATATATGTGTGAAAGTGAGAATATATATGTGAGTGAAAATATACTGTATGTGAGTGAGAATATATGTACGTGAGAAAAAATATATATGTATGGGAAAATGAGAATATATGTGTGAGAGAGAATATATGTATGTGATGCGTGTGTGTTAGGGTGTATGTGTGATGTGTGCGTGCGTGTGTGTGTGTGTATTCGTGCATGCTTGTGTGTGTGAGTGGGTGTGTGTGTGTCAATTTGAAAAGGTGTATGAACTCTTCACTCTGAGTGCAGCATGTATGCGGAAGCACCCCCTTACTCACAAATCCCAGGCCACCATTTTAGGTTAATGCCTGCCATCTAGTGCCAGAGAGAGGAACTACACATTGGCCTTATTTTAAATTAAAATGATCTCCAAGCTCATTTTCAATACGTATTATTCCAGCAACATGCATCCTCAAATAATATTGCATAATAATATTTAAAAATTATATAAAGGTGGGTGAATAGATGGGGGGTAAATAGATGAGGGGTAAATAGATGGGAGGTAAATAGGTGGGGGGTGAATATATGGAGGGTAAATAGAGGGGGGGTAAAAAAATGGGGGGTAAATAGATGGGGGAGGTAAATAGATGGGGGGTAAATCGATGGGGGGGTAAATAGATGGGGGGGAAATAGATGGGGGGTGAATAGATGAGGGGTAAATAGATGGAGGGTGAATAGATGGGGGGTAAATAGATGGGGGTAAATAGATGGGGGTGGTAAATAGATGGAGGGTGAATAGATGGGGGGTAAATAGATGGGGGGTGAATAGATGGGGGGTAAATAGATGGGGGGTAAATAGATGGGGGGAAAATAGATGGGGGGTGAATATATGGGGGGTGAATAGATGGGGGGTAAATAGATGAGGGGTAAATAGATGGGGGGTAAATAGATGGGGGGGTGAATATATGGGGGGTAAATAGATGGGGGGTGAATAGATGAGGGGTAAATAGATGGAGGGTGAATAGATGGGGGGTAAATAGATGGGGGGTGAATAGATGGCGGGTAAATAGATGGGGGGGTAAATAGATGGGGGGTAAATAGATGGGGAGTGAATAGATGGGGGGTAAATAGATGGAGGGTGAATAGATGGGGGGTAAATAGATGGGGGGTGAATAGATGGGGGGGTGAATAGATGGGGGGTGAATAGATGGGGGTGAATAGATGGGGGGGTGAATAGATGGGGGGGTAAATAGATGGGGGGGTGAATAGATGGGGGGGTAAATAGATGGGGGGGTGAATAGATGGGGGGTGAATAGATGGGGGGGGAAATAGATGGGGGGTAAATAGATGGGGGTAAATAGATGGGGGGTAAATAGATGGGGGTAAATAGATGCGGGGTGAATATATGGGGGGTGAATAGATGGGGGGGTAAATAGATGGGGGGTGAATAGATGAGGGGTAAATAGATGGAGGGTGAATAGATGGGGGGTAAATAGATGGGGGGTAAATGGGGGGGGTAAATAGATGGGGGGGTAAATGGGGGGGTAAATAGATGGGGGTAAATAGATGGGGTGAATATATGGGGGGTAAATAGATGGGGGGTGAATAGATGGGGGGGTAAATAGATGGGGGGTAAATAGATGGGGGGTGAATAGATGAGGGGTAAATACATGGAGGGTGAATAGATGGGGGGTAAATAGATGGGGGGTGAATAGATGGCGGGTAAATAGATGGGGGGTAAATAGATGGGGGGTAAATAGATGGAGGGTGAATAGATGGAGGGTGAATAGATGGAGGGTGAATAGATGGGGGGTAAATAGATGGGGGGGTGAATAGATGGGGGGTGAATAGATGGGGGGGTAAATAGATGGGGGGGTAACTGTGGAATGCCTGAGGAGATCAATCTAACACATTTGCCATCTTCTTCTAAATCACTTTTTAAAAAAACAACTTTTCCAGTTTGCTTTTAATTGTGACTAATTTTATTGCATTTTATGTCCCAGATCATCTGAAAGGTTTTGACTTGTATGGGGCATTGTTTTGTTTGATTATTCTTTTCCACACTGTTTTCTAGTCTACAGCTCTCTGATCGTGTATTTTTTACTTATTAATTTTAATTATTTTATTCCATTCTATATTATTTTAATATTTTAATATTGTAGTTTTATGAAACTGTGTCATGCATTTTTTGCTTTTTCATTTTATTTATATTATTCCACCCTTCTGCTTTTTTAATTTGTAAAGCACTTTGTAACTGTGTTTTGATAAGTGCTTTAAAAATAAAGTTTTATTTTTGTTTATATTATTATTATCATCATCACCTGCGGAAGGTACGGCGCGTCCGTGTTACTGCACACTCATAGCGGTGATATTCCAAAGATAGCCACTAGAGGACAGCAGAGTCCCATACAAGTGCACGGACTCAGAAGCTGTCTTAAAGAGGGAGGAGTGGTTATCGCCGGTCAGGGCAGAGGGCACCGTTTTTTTCGGCAGAGAAGCGCACTCGCCGATGATTGGCTCAGACGGCAGTATGAAGACAATCCTCCCACGGCATTAATTAATTAAGAGGATACTAAAGAACACATAATTGAAATGTTCTTAATTACTCACATAACCTTTATATGACAAATTAACGTAATTTCTCTCTTATGTTCATAGACTAAAAGGTTTTTCTGTGAGTTTCGCACAATTCCAGTAGGCCCTACTGCGGCTGCGTGTTTTTGATTGGCGGACACCGCTCCTCCATTTAGACAGCAGAGGGGTCGCATCACCGCAGGCAGAACAGAGGCAATCCCGAGTGAGCTCGAGGCACCTCCAAGGGCACGCACGAGATTCGGCTTCAAAAAAGTTTCATCCTGCCAAACCGCCAAAAGGAGACAACAATGAAGATGTACTGATGCACAATTCATATTTAGAAAATCTGCTAAATAAACTCAATATCATCATAAACTCAATATCATCATAAACTCAATATCGTCATAAACTCAATATCGTCATAAGCTCAATATCGTCATAAGCTCAATATCATCATAAACTCAATATCGTCATAAGCTCAATATCATAATAAACCACAGTTTTTATCTTCTCGGTCAGACATTTGTTGCAATGGCTATTTATAGCCCAGTTACAATCTAACAATAAAAAAATATTAAACATGCATTTTATTTATATAACAAATACACTTTTATGTGATGCAAACTAGGGGTGTAGGAAATAATAAAGGATATAGCCGTATGAGAATTCTGTGATAAACTAATGTCCTGTACCGAAAATAATAGTTTATCGTATTTTATGGTAGCCATTTAAATAATTAAATAATGTGTTCTGTGAAACTCTGGCTAATTTATTTAACTCCGAGCCCATATAATTCTATTAGCTGGGGTATAATTGTGTTCATAATAATTCACACGTAAATTATGATCCAATTGCCGACCTAAACGCTAATTGCATTAGACATTTTTAATTTAATAATTATGTGGTATTAAAACAATAAATTGAAATAAGTGATGTGATACTTTGGCTGTATTAGCCAATACGTACCGTGGCCCGCGCGGGCAGGACGTTGTTAATGGGTTTGTTTATTGCTCTCGAGCTTTGGCATCAATCCCGCGCGCGCCGTCCTCCTGGCAGGGGGCGCGATGGCGGCGATGATTATAACGGAATAAACGATGTAACGAGCAGCCGTCCACCTTGTTATTCTTCTGCACCCACGACTCCGTCCCTAAATCTACTCCTAATGTTCCAGCGGCCAAATCTTTACGGTTCAAATAAAGTTTAATTGTTTGCAAACTGAAGAGAAAAAACGCAGCTAATAACGAACGGGCCCCGCAGTGTGTAAGTAATGAAACGACTTGGTTGTGATTAATATGAGAAATAGAGAGTTGATTGTTGTAATTAAACAAAACAAGTTGATGCAAACGACTGGGGCGCCATCTGGACCTGGCGGCTGGGCGTGAATTCATTGAAATTCCGCCAATAAGGCCCATTTATTCGATAAAATAAAGACGTTGACTTGAGTTTGAAGGGGAGGGGGTCTCTGCACATTGTTCTCGCTCACGCAGGTATTTGTGTGTCAGGAGATTTTGGGGGATTTTTGAGGGTATAAACATGCAGTGCACCTTCTTGTGATCTAGGATCTGTTTTCTGTGCTAATTTAGTTTTATCAATGAAATAAAACTGCGGGAATACAGGCTTCATTAGTGCACGCATGAGCAGCCAAAGAAAGCTAGGTCTCCATATGCTCCAAGCACGCGGATGTATGCTTTAAAAAGATCTCACATTACGTGGGTCAAATCATTTATTTAATTCGTGAAAGGCCCGATTTGAATGGGGTGATATTTTCATGGGACAGGCGAAGTTCACAGTGGACATATTCGAAAATGTGTAGGCTGTGTGTGTTCATGCGAAAAGGAAAAAACAAGGTTAATTAAAAACATAAATTGTAGATAAATATGCTGTGATATTTCATTAGCGCACAATCCTCTCTCTCGCCGCCGGGAGTAGAGCCGAGCCTTCTCTGGGAGATTGCTACATTATACGGCAACAATGTTTTCAAATGGACTGGAACATATAACGCAGAAAATAAATTGTTAGCTTCATAGCGCCATGTTACGCATTCAATCAGTTTTCACTTCGTCTTTACCAAACCCTACATCATCCTGACAGGCGACATTTATATCTGCATTATATTGGAAAAAGACTCGCCTATACTTTGAGACACAGGGAAAATGACTCAGACACGAGACTTAGTCCTCTCTGTTCCCACAAAAAGCGAACGGACGTCACCCACACACCGCGCGTGCGCACACACACACACACCGCGCGTGCACACACTCACACACACAAAACAATTAGAGGTTGCGTTTCGTAAAGACATTTATCATGTGTAATGTATTCAAATATGTACAAATGTATTTTCTGTGTTGTTGGTTTTTATGCTCCACGTGCTTTTTAAAAGGCTCATTTCCGGCACAGAGAACGCAAATCAACTATTTCTTCTCGCTTAACCCCATTTCAGGAGAGAAGCAATGACACAATAAAAAATAAAATAAAAATGTAACTGTAAACCAGCTGGTGCTTTATCTGATTTGTGTGACTGCAATCTGTGTGTGTGTGTGTGTGTGTGTGTGTGTGTGTGTGTGTATGTGTGTGTGTGTGTGTGTGTCTGTCTGTGTGTGTGTGTGTGTGTTGGGGAGCACGTGTTTGTGTGTTGAGTGTGTGTGTGTGTGTGTGTGTGTGTCGGGGAGCACGTGTGTTTGTGTTGAGTGTGTGTGTGTGTGTTGAGTGTGTGTGTGTGTGTGTGAGAGAGAGTGTGTGTGTGGGGGAGCACGTGTGTTTGTGTTGAGTGTGTGTGTGTGTGTGAGAGAGTGTGTGTGTGGGGGAGCACATGTGTTTGTGTTGACTGTGTGTGTGTGATAATGTGCTCAAGACTCACGGCTCACAGGACACTGATGTCCACAGAATGTTCCGGATTCAGCAGAAGAGAAAATGATCGGAAAACAAAAGCAAAAATGTTTAAATATAGGAAATGCCTGTTTGTGAGAGAGAGAATAAAACAGTATGAGAAGAAAATAGAGAGATAGACAGATGAAGGGGAACAAAAGGAGCGTGGGAATGACAAAAGGAAGGAAAGAGAGGTAGTAGATGGAGGGGGGGAGGCAGAGAGAGAGAGATAGAGAGAGGGGGGAGAGAGTGTGAGAGAGAGATAGAGAGAGAGAGGGGGGTAGCGAGAGAGAGATAGAGAGAGAGAGATAGAGAGAGGGGGGAGAATGAGAGAGAGAGAGAGAGAGAGAGATAGAGAGAGGGGGGGGTAGAGAGAGAGAGAGAGAGAGTTAACCCACACTAACACCATCCTGCCTCAGGACAGCACCATCCCAACAGAACCAATTAGACCCAAATAAATTACAACACAAATCATAACAAGAATTGGGGAAATCAGACAAAACATCAAACTAAAGCTATCCAGGAGAATACACTGTGGCTGATAATCTGCCAAACACACACACACACACTCACACACACACATCTGTACAAACTCAGTCACTCACACAGACACACACACACCTCCCTTTCTCTCTCATCCCTCTCTTCCACCTTCCTCTCATCCCTCTCTCCACATCTGTACAAACTCAGTCACACACACACACACGAATGCACACACACACACACACACACGAATGCACACACACACACACACACACACGTGTGTATGAGTGTGTGTGTGCATGCGTGCATGCGGGTGTGTGAGTGTGTGTGTGTATGAGTGTGTGTGTGCATGCATGCATGCATGCGGATGTGTGTGTGTGTGCGTGTGTGTATGAGTGTGTGTGTGCATGCGTGTATGCGGATGTGTGAGTGTGTGTGTGTGAGTGTCTCTCTCTCGTCCTCTATGTGACATTCAGCTCTGTATAAATCTCTCTCTCTCTCTCTCGTCCTCGCTCTGTATAACTCTCTCTCCGTAAATTAAAACAGGCTAATTGCAGGGGTAATGAATCGCTTTAATCACTCAAAGCATCAGCGTGGACCTCCGCTCCCTCTCTCTCTCATCCCTCTCTCCTCTATCTCCCTCTCTCTCTCTCATCCCTCTCTCCTCCATCTCCCTCTCTCATCCCTCTCTCCTCTATCTCCCTCTCTCTCTCTCATCCCTCTCTCCTCTATCTCCCTCTCTCTCTCTCTCTCTCATCCCTCTCTCCTCCATCTCCCTCTCTCTCTCTCTCATCCCTCTCTCCTCTATCTCCCTCTCTCTCTCTCTCATCTCTCTCATCCCTCTCTCCTCTATCTCCCTCTCTCTCTCTCATCCCTCTCTCCTCTATCTCCCTCTCTCTCTCATCCCTCTCTCCTCCATCTCCCTCTCTCTCTCTCATCCCTCTCTCCTCTATCTCCCTCTCTCTCTCTCATCCCTCTCTCCTCCATCTCCCTCTCTCATCCCTCTCTCCTCTATCTCCCTCTCTCTTTCTCTCATCCCTCTCTCCTCCATCTCCCTCTCTCTCTTTCATCCCTCTTTCATCCACCTCTCTCTTTCTCTCATCCCTCTCTCCTCCATCTCCCTCTCTCTCTCATCCCTCTCTCCTCCATCTCCCTCTCTTTCTCTCATCCCTCTCTCCTCCATCTCCCTCTCTTTCTCTCATCCCTCTTTCCTCCACCTCTCTCTCTCATCCCTCTCTCCTCTGCTCCTTTTCTCTCTCATCTCTCTCTTCCACCTCCCTCTCTTTTTCATCCATCTCTCCTCCACCTCCCTCTCTTTCTCTCATCCCTCTCTCCTCCATCTCCCTCTCTTTCTCTCATCCCTCTCTCCTCCATCTCCCTCTCTTTCTCTCATCCCTCTCTCCTCCATCTCCCTCTCTTTCTCTCATCCCTCTTTCCTCCACCTCTCTCTTTCTCTCATCCCTCTCTCCTCCATCTCCCTCTCTCTCTTTCATCCCTCTTTCCTCCACCTCTTTCTTTCTCTCATCCCTCTCTCCTCCATCTCCCTCTCTATCTCATCCCTTTCTCCTCCACCTCCCTCTCTTTATCATCCCTCTCTCCTCCACCTCCCTCTCATCCCTCTCTCCTTCACTCCCTCTCTCTCTCATCCATCTCTCCTTCACCTCCCTTTCTATCTCTCTCATCTCTCTCTCCTCACTGTGCTGCACACACAACTACTTCCTCAGGTAATCACCATTCTCAGGTAATCACCTTTCACAGGTAATCTTTCTCAGGTAATCTCTCACAGGTGATCTCCTGTCTCATGTAATATCCTTTCCCAGGTAATCTCCTTTCCCAGGTGATCTCCTTTCCCAGGTAATCACATTTCACAGGTAATCTCTCCCAGGTAATCTTTCTCAGGTAATGTTGATGTGCAGCTCCAGGCCTGTGGTCCATCTTGCTCTGATTAGTGAAGCTGAAAGTACAGAGTGCTAAAGCGCTCTGGTTCACCTGTACGTTTGGCATTCCTCCCTGTAACTGCGCACAGAATCGACACATAATCACACTCCTGAGTCTATATGACACTTAGAGCAGCACGTATCTCACAGACCTGGCTTATTAGTATGCGTCTCCTCTATAAGCACCCTGGAGATATATGTAGTATCCTCTATGACTCCTCTTCATTGGCACAGCAAGAAACACTCAGCTCAACTTCTAAAGCAGTGCTCTAAATCTGGTCCAAATGTGCCTCAGTACCTATGGGAATTAAATAACAGGTCTAAAATGCACTAAATAGAAATCTCAGATTTATTTCAAAATGAACGCTCATGTTCGGGCTTCACTCAGTGACACCACATTGCACAAGTTAGAATTTGACTAAATGATGCATAAGGATACCAATCTATAAATTATTGATTTTGAATCCATTAATAGTTTACTTCTTTATATCATTCTTCACATAAATCATTTAAAATTGCGCCATAACATTCAATGTATTTCATTATTTATTTGCTTTAATTATTCATTTTCCAGTTTATAATTGTATTTCCTGTAATCTATTTGTCACCGTGGTGCTACAGTCAGGGGGATGTTCTCCTCTGTGTAACAGCGCCTGCTCTGGTGGACCGGAGATGTGCGCTGGTATGTAACCACCACTATTTGGCTGCCTCTTTCTAAAATATTAGCCATGATGTCATTTCAAACCCTTTTGGAAAATCACATTTACATATATTATAAAATTAATATATATAATTTTTTAATTCACTAATTGCAGCACATAATTTATGTTCCTTGTCATTGTGATGAACCGAACCGTCTCGCTGGCGGTATTCAGTGCGCTCGGGACGGTGTTCGCTGTAATTAACGGTTCGCTGAGCGAGCAGTCGCGCGCCTGCCTCATTGTCCTGTGAGAGGATTCGGCCTCTTATCGTCTCGTTCATTTGCACGTGTAACGGAGGCTCTGGCTCTGGCTCGCGTCAATCGTTATCTGTCTTTGTAAACCAGGCGTGAGGGTTGGAAATAGACGGCGGTAAGGATAACCTTTTCATCGCGCGTAGCATGTTTAACGTCAATGTTTTAAATACAAACCCAACCGCGGCTGGCCCGTTTTCCTTGTCGCTGGCAAAAGAGTTATTCTGCCGTAGTGGTAGAGTCCGCCATCCGCGCCCTCTCGACGGTCATCACGGCACGACCTGGACGATCTTAAAATGTTTCTGTCAACAGCAAATAATCTCAATTCCATGTCTTAATTCCATTAACCAAATTGTATAAGAATACAAATTCTTACAAACCTGTGTTGTTTCTAATTCACGGTTCGCGTTTATGTTGCCGTTAAGGATGGGGGTGTGCATATGTGCGTGTTAGTAAATGCTGAGGTGTGTAAGTGTGTGTAAGTAAAAGGTGTGTAACTGCGTAGTAGCCTACATATGCTTGTCTGTAATAAACCTCCCTGTGATCTCACTGGCGGGGCACGCACGGACGACAGACGGCGTTGGGGGGCAGGGGGCGTGGCAGGGAGGGGGGGGGGGGGGGGGGGGGGTGCGTCGCGGATGGGGCCCGTGCACCAGCTCGGCTGGAATTTAGCCCAATCATAAAGAAATCCTTCTCCCACTCGCCCGTAGCTCACTCTGGCACTTTTATGTTTTTTATTTTCTAGCCCATTGCAGCCAGGCTTTGATTTATAAGCACATGAATCTGGAACAGGAGAGAGGAGAGAAGAGAGGGAGAGCAAGAGAGAAGAGAGGGAGAGCGAGAGAGAGGCGAGAGCGAGAGAGAGGAGAGGAGAGGAGAGAGGGAGAGCGAGAGAGAGGAGAGGAGAGAGGGAGAGCGAGAGAGAAGAGAGAAGAGAGGGAGAGCGAGAGAGAGGAGAGAGCGAGAGAGAGGAGAGGAGAGGAGAGAGGGAGAGCGAGAGAGAGGAGAGAAGAGAGGGAGAGCGAGAGAGAGGAGAGAGCGAGAGAGAGGAGAGGAGAGAGCGAGAGAGAGGAGAGGAGAGAGGGAGAGCGAGAGAGAAGAGAGAAGAGAGGGAGAGCGAGAGAGAAGAGAGAAGAGAGGGAGAGCGAGAGAGAGGAGAGAGCGAGAGAGAGGAGAAGAGAGAGGGAGAGCGAGAGAGAGGAGAAGAGAGAGGGAGAGGGAGAGAGAGGAGAGGAGAGGGAGAGCGAGAGATGATATGGAGGTTCATAAACCAAACTTTTCTGCAATCCTGCCTTTTAGAGTGAATGAAGTGTGTGGGGACATAGGTCACACAGATTAATTAGGGAATTAAAGTGCAGTGTGCGTGCACGCATGTGCGTGCGCGCGCCGTCCCTAATTCTGGGGGGCGGGGGATGTTCAGTTTAGTTCACACTGCGGTCTGGTTTCCGTGGTGATGAGTATAGTTTACCTCAGGCCCAGGATCAGCAGGGCGTTGCGCTCCAGCGGTTTGGCCGCTCAGCAGGGCGTTGCGCTCCAGCGGTTTGGCCGGTCAGCAGGGCGTTGCGCTCCAGCGGTTTGGCCGGTCAGCAGGGCGTTGCGCTCCAGCGGTTTGGCCGGTCAGCAGGGCGTTGCGCTCCAGCGGTTTGGCCGGTCAGCAGGGCGTTGCGCTCCAGCGGTTTGGCCGGTCAGCAGGGCGTTGCGCTCCAGCGGTTTGGCCGGTCAGCAGGGCGTTGCGTTCCAGCGGTTTGGCCGGTCAGCAGGGCGTTGCGCTCCAGCGGTTTGGCCGGTCAGCAGGGCGTTGCGCTCCAGCGGTTTGGCCGGTCAGCAGGGCGTTGCGCTCCAGCGGTTTGGCCGGTCAGCAGGGCGTTGCGCTCCAGCGGTTTGGCCGGTCAGCAGGGCGTTGCGTTCCAGCGGTTTGGCCGGTCAGCAGGGCGTTGCGCTCCAGCGGTTTGGCCGGTCAGCAGGGCGTTGCGCTCCAGCGGTTTGGCCGTTGGCAGACTGGCGGTATATCTCTCCGGCAGAGTCGCCACTTACAGCTGCAGGGATGGCGGGCGTAACCAAGAGCAACGGTGCACAGACAGGCAGATGAGCTGCTGCTCGTTACCTGCTGATGACCGAGACACTGATCCAGCATGTCTGTCTCTGTCTCTCTCTCTCTCTCTCTCTCTCTCTCTCTCTCTC
Organism: Ilyophis sp. 1 JC-2022; assembly: GCA_022702515.1. NCBI lineage: Eukaryota > Metazoa > Chordata > Actinopteri > Anguilliformes > Synaphobranchidae > Ilyophis > Ilyophis sp. 1 JC-2022. The sequence goes on along the minus strand of CM040395.1, from coordinate 70,413,399 downwards.
TCTCTCTCTCTCTCTCTCTCTCTCTCTCTCTCTCTCTCTCTCTCTCTCTCTCTCTCTCTCTCTCTCTACCTCTCTCTCTCTCTACCTCTCTCTCTCTACCTCTCTCTCTCTACCTCTCTCTCTCTACCTCTCTCTCTCTACCTCTCTCTCTCTACCTCTCTCTCTCTACCTCTCTCTCTCTACCTCTCTCTCTACCTCTCTCTCTACCTCTCTCTCTACCTCTATATCTTTCTCTATTAATTCAATTTCAATTCAATTTGAAGGTGCTTTATTGACTTTATTTACATGTACTGTGTTGCCAAAGCAAATGTTACAAATAACAATAATAACAATAATCAATAAATAAGAATGGACTCAACTTGTTAGCAAATATACACATAACACACATACAACATAAACATCATACACATACTGTTATATGTATGACTTATGATAAACAAAATTGTTGTGTTTCTGCGTTGATGGCAAGTTGCTATATATAAAGCAGCTAGTGGGGCTGTGTGTCCTTCACCCAGAGCAGCTAGTGGGGCTGTGTGTCCTTCACCCAGAGCAGCTAGTGGGGCTGTGTGTCCTTCACCCAGAGCAGCTAGTGGGGCTGTGTGTCCTTCACCCAGAGCAGCTAGTGGGGCTGTGTGTCCTTCACCCAGAGCAGCTAGTGGGGCTGTGTGTCCTTCACCCAGAGCAGCTAGTGGGGCTGTGTGTCCTTCACCCAGAGCAGCTAGTGGGGCTGTGTGTCCTTCACCCAGAGCAGCTAGTGGGGCTGTGTGTCCTTCACCCAGTAAAATTGGTAACCTTTCTTCATCTGAAAAATTTGGAAGTATTGTTGCTGTTTTTTTAAAGAAATCATTCTAAATTTCCCTATATTTATTGCAGTGTAGAAGGAAGTGTATCTCTGTCTCAACCTCACCTGTCTCACAGTGATGACATGTCCTCTCCTCTTTGGGGCGCCAGGTCTCTAGGTCTCTAGGTCTCTAGGTCTCTAGGTCTCTAGGTCTCTAGGTCTCTAGGTCTCTAGGTCTCTAGGTCTCTAGGTCTCTAGGTCTCTAGGTCTCTAGGTCTCTAGGTCTCTAGGTCTCTAGGTCTCTAGGTCTCTAGGTCTCTAGGTCTCTAGGTCTCTAGGTCTCTAGGTCTCTAGGTCTCTAGGTCTCTAGGTCTCTAGGTCTCTAGGTCTCTAGGTCTCTAGGTCTCTAGGTCTCTAGGTCTCTAGGTCTCTAGGTCTCTAGGTCTCTAGGTCTCTAGGTCTCTAGGTCTCTAGGTCTCTAGGTCTCTAGGTCTCTAGGTCTCTAGGTCTCTAGGTCTCTAGGTCTCTAGGTCTCTAGGTCTCTAGGTCTCTAGGTCTCTAGGTCTCTAGGTCTCTAGGTCTCTAGGTCTCTAGGTCTCTAGGTCTCTAGGTCTCTAGGTCTCTAGGTCTCTAGGTCTCTAGGTCTCTAGGTCTCTAGGTCTCTAGGTCTCTAGGTCTCTAGGTCTCTAGGTCTCTAGGTCTCTAGGTCTCTAGGTCTCTAGGTCTCTCTCTCTCTCTCTCTCTCTCTCTCTCTCTCTCTCTCTCTCTCTCTCTCTCTCTCTCTCTCTCTCTCTCTCTCTCTCTCTCTCTCTCTCTCTCTCTCTCTCTCTCTCTCTCTCAATTCAATTAGCTTTATTGGCATGACAAGACATTACATCCGTATTGCCAAAGCATACTGCACTGAAACAGTCCAAGACATACTAACTACACATACTTTCTAACACAGAACAATACAAAACAGCAAAGACTAGTAACAAATGAACAGTAACCATACATATAGATACAATTTAAAGATACAATTAACAATAATAATAATTATGAATGGCAATGATAATAATGATGATGATATTGATTCCTGTCACTCACTGTCCCTAAGACGATGGCAGGCAGCTATATATTGTGCCGCCAGGTCACAGCACGTCCTCTCCTCTCCTAAGAGGATGGGGAGTTTTTTGGATGTTTGGTAAATTTTTAAATTGAGGGTATCTCAGATCTATTTTGGGAAAGTATTTATTTCTAATTTGAATGTATTTTTCACATTTTGTGACAAAGTGCAGCTCTGTCTCGACTTCGTTGAGATGGCAATGTTTGCACAGCCTTTCTTCCTTTGGAAGCCATGTTTGCCGATGTCGGCCTTTTTCGATGGCCAGGCTGTGCTCACTGAGTCTGTACTTCGTCAAGGTAGTTCTTATTTTCTCGTCAGTCACCGTGGTCAGATATTCTGCCATGGTGTACTGTCTTTTTAGGGCCAAATAGCATTGCATTTTGCTTTGAGCTTGTGTTTGTGTGTCCCAATAGGTGGTGTAGTTTTGTTTCTGTTGTGCTATAATTTGATTGACTCTAATTGAATGTATGGTGATGCTGTCCTGAGACTGGGGGGTGTTAGGGGTGGTTAGTGAACTGAGCCTCAGGACTAGCTGTGTGAGAGGACTCTTTGTTTTGCTCAGCTCTTGGCATTGCAGGGCTTTGTAATGATACGAGTGGGGGTCGCTATTTTTTAGATGTATCCAAAATTTTATTGCCCTTTTTTGTATCTTGATTAGTAATGGATATTGGCCCAATTCCGCCCTGCATGCATTGTTTGTAGTTTTTCTCTGTACTTGTAGTAGATTTTTTAAGAGTTCTTCATGCAGGGTTTCAATTTGATGTTTGTCCCATTGGTCGAAATCTTGTTTTGTGAGCGGACCCCACACTTCACTGCCATATAGGGCAATTGGTTCGATTATTGATTCTAATAGTTTTAGCCAAATTTTGATTGGAATTTGTAGTTGGATTTGATGTTTTATGGCATAGAATGCCCTGCGTGCTTTCTCTTTCAGTTCATTCACTGCCAGGTTGAAATTTCCTGTAGAACTTATTTTCATGCCTAAATAATTATAATTTGTACAGTGTTCAATTACTTTTTTTCCTATTGTGAAGTTGTATCTGGTTCCCTGAGATCTGGATCTTTTTTGAAAAATCATTATTTTAGTCTTTTTCATGTTTATTGCCAAGGCCCAGGATTGGCAATACTGCTCCAACAGGTCCAGGCTCTGCTGTAATCCATGTTCAGTGGGTGACAGCAGCACCAGGTCATCTGCATAGAGCAGGAGTTTAATTTTGGTGTCATGTAGAGTGAGGCCAGGGACTGAAGATGTCTCTAACATAGTTGCCAGATCGTTGATATAAATATTAAATAGTGTTGGACTTAAACTGCAGCCCTGCTTCACTCCACGCCCCTGCGTGAAGAAATCTGTTCTTTTGTTGCCAATCTTTATGCCGCACATATTGCCTGTATACATTGTTTTAATAATGTCGTATATTTTACCCCCTACACCACTTTTAATCAATTTGTAGAATAGACCTTCATGCCAGATTGAATCGAAAGCTTTTCGGAAGTCTATAAAACAAGCAAATATTTTAGTTTTTTCTTGGTTGACATATTTGTCAATCAGGGTGTGTAGGGTGTAAATATGGTCACATGTGCGGTGTTTTGGTAGGAATCCAATTTGACTTTTACTCAAGACATTGTGCTCATTAAGGAAGTATTGAAGTCTAGAATTAATAATGCTACAAAAAACCTTCCCCAGATTACTGTTCACACACAAATGCCTCGGTAGTTGTTGGGGTCGAATTTGTCTCCACTTTTAAAGATTGGGGTTATGAGTCCTTGATTCCAGATGTCAGGGAAGAGACCTACCCTCAGAACCAAATTGAATAGTTTAAGAATGGCCAAAAGGAATTTTGTGTCAAAGTGTTTAAGCATCTCATTTAAAATGCTGTCAGGTCCACTTGCTTTTTTAGATTTAAGGCCCTGAAGTTTCTCCCTTAGCTCAAGCTCAGTAATGGAGGAGTCCAACGGATTCTGGTTGTCTTTTATTAACAATTCCAATTCATTTAATTTTTCCTTTATGTGGTATTTTTTTGATTGCATACCTGGTGTTACTTTCTCATATAGTATTTTGAAATGGTTAGTCCAGATTTCTCCATTTTGTATGGCCAATTCTTCATTATTAGTTTTTTTTAGCTTTTTCCAATTTTCCCAGAATCTGTTTGTGTTTATGGACTCCTCAATTAATGTCAGTTGCTTGCGGGTGTATTGTGCCTTTTTGGTTCTGAGCGTACGTTTATAGTGCTTTAGAGTCTCACAGTAATTAAGGCGTAAATCTGTGTTTTTTGGGTCTCTATGTTTTTGATTTGATAATTTCCTAAGTTCTTTCCTTATATTTTGACACTCTATATCAAACCAGTTTTCCTCTTTGGCATTTTTTGGTTTATTTTTTGACAATTTCAATTGAGATTTCTTTGCAGCTTTTCTAAATATTTGATTGATATTTTGTACTGCCAGATTGACTCCTTCCTTACTGTGAGTGTATGTGGTTTCCAGAAAGGTGTCTAATAATGTTTGGATTTCTTGGGTGTTGATTGCTTTCTGGAACTCTTTGGTGCTGTTTTCGGCCCATCTGTATGATTTGGGGATACTGAACAGCTTACTGGGCTGTGTGTGTGTGGCTGTGTTAGTATCTGTCCTTTTGATATACACAGTAATTTGGCTGTGATCAGACAGAGGGGTTAGTCTCTCTGTCTCTGTCTCTGTCTCTGTCTCTGTCTCTGTCTCTGTCTCTGTCTCTGTCTCTCTCTCTCTCTCTCTCTCTCTCTCTCTCTCTCTCTCTCTCTCTCTCTCTCTCTCTCTCTCTCTCTCTCTCTCTCTCTCTCTCTCTCTCTCTCTCTCTCTCTCTCTCTCTTTCTCTCTCTCTCTCTCTCTCTCTCTCTCTCTCTCTCTCTCTCTCTCTCTCTCTCTCTCTCTCTCTCTCTCTCTCTCTCTCTCTCTCTCTCTCTCTCTCTCTCTCTAGTTAGTGCACGGTTAGAGTGCGTAGTTAGTGTACGGTTAGAGTGCGTAGTTAGTGCACGGTTAGAGTGTGTAGTCAGTATGTAGTTAGTGCACGGTAAGAGTGCGTAGTTAGTGCACGGTTAGAGTGCGTAGTTAGTGTATGGTTAGAGTGCATAGTTTGTGCGGAGTTAGTGCACGGTTAGAGTGTGTAGTTAGTACGTAGTTAGTGCACGGTTAGAGTGCGTAGTTAGTGTATGGTTAGAGTGCATAGTTAGTGCGGAGTTAGTGCACGGTTAGAGTGTGTAGTTAGTACGTAGTTAGTGCACGGTTAGAGTGCGTAGTTAGTGTACGGTTAGAGTGCATAGTTAGTGCGGAGTTAGTGCACGGTTAGAGTGTGTAGTTAGTACGTAGTTAGTGCACGGTAAGAGTGTGTAGTTAGTGCACGGTTAGACTGCGTAGTTAGTGCACAGTTAGAGTGCGTAGTTAGTGCACGGTTAGAGTGCATAGTTAGTGCGTAGTTAGTGCACGGTAAGAGTGCGTAGTTAGTGCACGGTTAGAGTGCGTAGTTAGTGCATGGTTAGAGTGCGTAGTTAATGCACGGTTAGAGTGCACAGTTAGTGCACAGTTGGTGCACGGTTATTGCACGGTTAGAGTGCATAGTTAGCGCACGGTTAGAGTTCGTAGTTAGTGCATAGTTAGTGCACGATTATAGTGCGTAGTTAGTGTGTAGTTAGTGCACAGTTAGAGTGCGTAGTTAGTGTGTAGTTAGTGCATGGTTAGAGTGCGTAGTTAGTGCACGGTTAGAGTGCGTAGTTAGTGCACGGTTAGAGTGCGTAGTTAGTGCACGGTTAGAGTGCGTAGTTAGTGCATGGTTAGAGTGCGTAGTTAGTGCACGGTTAGAGTGCGTAGTTAGTGCACGGTTAGAGTGCGTAGTTAGCGCACGGTTAGAGTGTGTAGTTAGTGCATAGTTAGTGCATAGTTAGTGCATGGTTAGAGTGCATAGTTAGTGCACGTTTAGAGTGTGTAGTTAGTGCATGGTTAGAGTGCGTAGTTAGTGCACGGTTAGAGTGCGTAGTTAGTGCATGGTTAGAGTGCGTAGTTAGCGCACGGTTAGAGTGTGTAGTTAGTGCATAGTTAGTGCATGGTTAGAGTGCATAGTTAGTGCACGTTTAGAGTGTGTAGTTAGTGCATAGTTAGTGCACGGTTAGAGTGCATAGTTAGTGCACGGTTAGAGTGCGTAGTTAGTGCACGTTTAGAGTGTGTAGTTAGTGCATAGTTAGTGCATGGTTAGAGTGCGTAGTTAGTGCACGGTTAGAGTGCGTAGTTAGTGCACGGTTAGAGTGCGTAGTTAGCGCACGGTTAGAGTGTGTAGTTAGTGCATAGTTAGTGCATAGTTAGTGCATGGTTAGAGTGCATAGTTAGTGCACGTTTAGAGTGTGTAGTTAGTGCACGGTTAGAGCATGTAGTTAGTGCGTAGTTAGTGCATGGTTAGAGTGCATAGTTAGTGCACGGTTAGAGTGCATAGTTAGTGCACGGTTAGAGTGCATAGTTAGTGCATAGTTAGTTAGTGCCCAGGTTCTTTGCAGAGTGGGAGGCGGTCACCATAGTTCCATAGTGTGTAGTTAGTGCATGGTTAGAGTGCGTAGTTAGTGCACGGTTAGAGTGCGTAGTTAGTGCACGGTTAGAGTGCGTAGTTAGCGCACGGTTAGAGTGCGTAGTTAGTGCACGGTTAGAGTGTGTAGTCAGTATGTAGTTAGTGCACGGTAAGAGTGCGTAGTTAGTGCACGGTTAGAGTGCGTAGTTAGTGTATGGTTAGAGTGCATAGTTTGTGCGGAGTTAGTGCACGGTTAGAGTGTGTAGTTAGTACGTAGTTAGTGCACGGTTAGAGTGCGTAGTTAGTGTACGGTTAGAGTGCATAGTTAGTGCGGAGTTAGTGCACGGTTAGAGTGTGTAGTTAGTACGTAGTTAGTGCACGGTAAGAGTGTGTAGTTAGTGCACGGTTAGACTGCGTAGTTAGTGCACAGTTAGAGTGCGTAGTTAGTGCACGGTTAGAGTGCATAGTTAGTGCGTAGTTAGTGCACGGTAAGAGTGCGTAGTTAGTGCACGGTTAGAGTGCGTAGTTAGTGCATGGTTAGAGTGCGCAATTAGTGCACGGTTAGAGTGCGTAGTTAGTGCACGGTTAGAGTGCGTAGTTAATGCACGGTTAGAGTGCATAGTTAGTGCACAGTTAGTGCACAGTTAGTGCACGGTTATTGCACGGTTAGAGTGCATAGTTAGCGCACGGTTAGAGTTCGTAGTTAGTGCATAGTTAGTGCACGATTATAGTGCGTAGTTAGTGTGTAGTTAGTGCACGGTTAGAGTGCGTAGTTAGTGTGTAGTTAGTGCATGGTTAGAGTGCGTAGTTAGTGCACGGTTAGAGTGCGTAGTTAGTGCACGGTTAGAGTGCGTAGTTAGTGCACGGTTAGAGTGCGTAGTTAGTGCATGGTTAGAGTGCGTAGTTAGTGCACGGTTAGAGTGCGTAGTTAGTGCACGGTTAGAGTGCGTAGTTAGCGCACGGTTAGAGTGTGTAGTTAGTGCATAGTTAGTGCATAGTTAGTGCATGGTTAGAGTGCATAGTTAGTGCACGTTTAGAGTGTGTAGTTAGTGCATGGTTAGAGTGCGTAGTTAGTGCACGGTTAGAGTGCGTAGTTAGTGCACGGTTAGAGTGCGTAGTTAGTGCACGGTTAGAGTGTGTAGTTAGTGCATAGTTAGTGCACGGTTAGAGTGCATAGTTAGTGCACGGTTAGAGTGCGTAGTTAGTGCACGATTAGAGTGCATAGTTAGTGCACGTTTAGAGTGTGTAGTTAGTGCATAGTTAGTGCATGGTTAGAGTGCGTAGTTAGTGCACGGTTAGAGTGCGTAGTTAGTGCACGGTTAGAGTGCGTAGTTAGCGCACGGTTAGAGTGTGTAGTTAGTGCATAGTTAGTGCATAGTTAGTGCATGGTTAGAGTGCATAGTTAGTGCACGTTTAGAGTGTGTAGTTAGTGCACGGTTAGAGCATGTAGTTAGTGCATAGTTAGTGCACGGTTAGAGTGCATAGTTAGTGCACGGTTAGAGTGCATAGTTAGTGCATAGTTAGTTAGTGCCCAGGTTCTTTGCAGAGTGGGAGGCGGTCACCATAGTTCCGTCGATGGTGATGGACAGGTCTAGAAGCGGAGAGGTCTTGTATGGCAGGAAGAGCAGCTCAGTCTTGTCAAGGTTGAGCTTCAGGTGATGGCTAGACATCCACCCAGAGATGTCAGCCAGGCAAGCAGATATCCTCTCCTTAACCTGTGGGGTAGAGGGAGGGAAAGAGAGGAACAGTTGAGTGTCATCAGCATAACAATGGTAAAAGAAGCCATGTGAATTAATAACCAAACCAAGAGACTTGGTGTAAATGGTGAACAGCAGGGGACCCAGTACAGATCCCTGCGGGACTCCTGTAGAAAGTGGATGAGGTGCAGAGACAGAGCTCTTCCAAAAGACTTGGTAGGATCTATCTGTGAGATAGGATGTAAACTAAGAGAGGACAGTTCCAGAGATGCCCATCTCAGCCAGTGTGGAGATCAGGAGTTTGTGGTTGACCGTATCAAACGCTGCAGACAGGTCAAGGAGAATCAGGACAGAGGAGAGGGAGGAGGCTCTAGCAGTGGCGAGTGCCTCGGTCACAACCAGGAGCGCAGTTTCAGTAGAGTGCCCGGTTTTGAAGCCGGACTGATGAGGGTCAAGCAGGTTGTTCTGGTGGAGAAAAACAGACAGTTGGTTAAGGGCAGCTCGTTCAAGAGCTTAGGACAGGAAGGGTCGGAGAGACACAGGACGATAGTTTCTGACATCAGAGGGGTCCAAGCTAGGTTTCTTAAGGAGTGGGGTTTTTGAACACGGGCAGTTTTGAAAACAGCAGGAACATAGCCACAGGTTAAGGAGGTGTTAATAATGGAGGACAGATATGGAAGGACCTCACCGGATATAGATTGGAGGACTGCTGAAGGGATGGGGTCCAGTGGGCAGGTGGTTGCACGCTGGTGTAATTTAAGTTTGAGTACATCTGTGTCCTCCAGAGTCTTAAAGGACAGAAGTGTAGATGTGGGTTCATTACGGGGGATTTGGGGCGTTACCGGATGTGTGAAAGAGTTTCGGATCTTGGCTACCTTCTCCTCAAAGTGGATCAGGAAGTGATCTGCAGAGAGGGAAGCGGGTGAGAGGGGTGGAGGAGGGATCAGCAGGGAAGAGAAGGTGGAAAAGAGTTTACGTGGGTTAGACACACATGCGTTAATTTTTGACTGAAAAAATTTAATCTTAGCAGATGTGGTTGCTGATGTGAAGGCTGCCAGCAGAGTGTGATACGAGGCCAGATCATCCGGCGATCTGGACTTCCTCCACTTTCTCTCAGCGCCTCACAGTATGGTTCTGCTGGATCGGAGAGAATCCGTCAGCCACGGGCAGGGGGGTGATGATCGAGCTGGTTTGGAAACATAGTGAGACATAGGACATAGTGAGTCGAGAGACTGAGAGAGAGTTAAAGGTGGAGGTGGCAACATCAACAGGCAAACTAACAAAATATGCAGGAGGAGGAAGTGCAGAGAGAGCAGAGGTAGAGAGAGAGGAGGTGGGGGAGAGAGAGGAGATTTCTCCTGAGAGTTACAGAGGGTAGGGTGTTAGAGGAGGTGGGGGAGAGAGAGGAGATTTCTCCTGAGAGTTACAGAGGGTAGGTGTTAGAGGAGGTGGGGGAGAGTGAGGAGATTTCTCCTGAGAGTTACAGAGAGTAGGGTGTTAGAGGAGGTGGGGGAGAGTGAGGAGATTTCTCCTGAGAGTTACAGAGGGTGGGTGTTAGAGGAGTGTGAGAGAGTGAGGAGATTTCTCCTGAGAGTTACAGAGGGTAGGGTGTTAGAGGAGGTGGGGGAGAGTGAGGAGATTTCTCCTGAGAGTTACAGAGAGTAGGGTGTTAGAGGAGGTGGGGGAGAGTGAGGAGATTTCTCCTGAGAGTTACAGAGGGTGGGTGTTAGAGGAGTGTGAGAGAGTGAGGAGATTTCTCCTGAGAGTTACAGAGGGTAGGGTGTTAGAGGAGGTGGGGGAGAGTGAGGAGATTTCTCCTGAGAGTTACAGAGAGTAGGGTGTTAGAGGAGGTGGGGGAGAGTGAGGAGATTTCTCCTGAGAGTTACAGAGGGTGGGTGTTAGAGGAGTGTGAGAGAGTGAGGAGATTTCTCCTGAGAGTTACAGAGGGTAGGGTGTTAGAGGAGGTGGGGGAGAGTGAGGAGATTTCTCCTGAGAGTTACAGAGGGTAGGGTGTTAGAGGAGGTGGGGGAGAGTGAGGAGATTTCTCCTGAGAGTTACAGAGGGTAGGGTGTTAGAGGAGGTGGGGGAGAGTGAGGAGATTTCTCCTGAGAGTTACAGAGGGTAGGGTGTTAGAGGAGGTGGGGGAGAGTGAGGAGATTTCTCCTGAGAGTTACAGAGGGTAGGGTGTTAGAGGAGGTGGGGGAGAGTGAGGAGATTTCTCCTGAGAGTTACAGAGGGTAGGTGTTAGAGGAGGTGGGGGAGAGAGAGGAGATTTCTCCTGAGAGTTACAGAGGGTAGGGTGTTAGAGGAGGTGGGGGAGAGTGAGGAGATTTCTCCTGAGAGTTACAGAGGGTAGGGTGTTAGAGGAGGTGGGGGAGAGTGAGGAGATGTCTCCTGAGAGTTACAGAGGGTAGGTGTTAGAGGAGGTGGGGGAGAGAGAGGAGATTTATCCTGAGAGTTACAGAGGGTAGGGTGTTAGAGGAGGTGGGAGAGAGTGGGTAAAAGAGAGAAAATGAAATAAAGAAATGGTCCGAAACAGGGAGGGGAGTCGCCGTTTAGTGTGCGGTTTATTTTAGGTGTATATTATACAATAAGGCTTGTTTTAGGTGTGGATTAGAGGGAGAGGGAGAAACAGAGAGAGAGAGAGAGAGGAGAGAGAGAGTGGGGGAGTGAGAGAGAGGGGAGAGAGAGAGGAGAGAGAGAGAGGAGAGACAGAGTGGGGGAGAGAGAGAGGAGAGACAGAGTGGGGGAGAGAGAGAGGGGGGGGGAGAGAGAGGAGAGAGAGAGGGGGGAAAGAGGTCACCTGTAATGAATATTGTAATAAATTGAAAAAAGATCATTTCCAATCAGTGGAGCTGGGGAAAAAAATCTGACACTAATTAATTCAATCATTCTGAAAAAAATGAGCCTTATGAAGTATTAAAGGACATAATCATTTTGTCAAATATTTCAATCTTTAGAATTAATTACTCATTTAATTAGACTCCATTTCTGCGCCCCCCCAGATTATTCACATTTAATCACTGATTATACCATGTGCTTTCGATAGGGTGGTGAGTACTAATGTTGTTATTATTGGTTGGGTTGTTTTACTGTGGTTATTATTGGTTGGGTTGTTTTACTGTGGTTATTATTGGTTGGGTGGTTTTACTGTGGTTATTATTGGTTGGGTTGTTTTACTGTGGTTATTATTGGTTGGGTTGTTTTACTGTGGTTATTATTGGTTGGGTTGTTTTACTGTGGTTATGCTGGCTCAGGGACAACAAAACTGGATGGAGCATATGCACTTAGTGACACGATCGAGAAAGAAACGTTGAATAAGTAAAGGAACATTACGCATATTAAATAAGAAAGAAAAGGAACATTATGCATATTACATAAGAAAGTAAAGGAACATTAGCCATATTTAATAAGAAAGTAAAGAAACATTATGCATATTACATAAGAAAGTAAAGGAACATTACGCATATTAAATAAGAAAGTAAAGGAACATTACGCATATTTAATAAGAAAGTAAAGGAACATTACGCATATTTAATAAGAAAGTAAAGGAGCATTACGCATATTAAATAAGAAAGTAAAGGAACATTATGCATATTACATAAGAAAGTAAAGGAACATTAGCCATATTTAATAAGAAAGTAAAGAAACATTACGCATATTAAATAAAAAAGTAAAGGAACATTACGCATATTTAATAAGAAAGTAAAGGAGCATTACGCATATTAAATAAGAAAGTAAAGGAACATTATGCATATTACATAAGAAAGTAAAGGAACATTAGCCATATTTAATAAGAAAGTAAAGAAACATTACGCATATTAAATAAGAAAGTAAAGGAACATTACGCATATTAAATAAGAAAGTAAAGGAACATTACGCATATTTAATAAGAAAGTAAAGAAACATTACGCATATTAAATAAGAAAGTAAAGGAACATTACGCATATTTAATAAGAAAGTAAAAGAACATTACGCATATTTAATAAGAAAGTAAAGGAACATTACGCATATTAAATAAGAAAGTAAAGGAACATTACGCATATTAATTAAGTAAAGGAGCATTACACATTAAATAAGAAAGTAAAGGAGCATTACGCATATTACATAAATTAAAGGAGCATTGCGCATATTAAATAAGTAAAGGAGCATTACGCATATTAAAGAAAGTAAAGGAGCATTACGCATATTACATAAATTAAAGGAGCATTGCGCATATTAAATAAGAAAGTAAAGGAACATTACGCATATTACATAAATTAAAGGAGCATTGCGCATATTAAATAAGAAAGTAAAGGAACATTACGCATATTAAATAAGAAAGTAAAGGAGCATTACGCATATTACATAAATTAAATGAGCGTTGCGCATATTAAATACGAAAGTAAAGGAACATTACGCATATTAAATAAGAAAGTAAAGGAACATTACGCATATTAAATAAGAAAGTAAAGGAACATTACGCATATTAAATAAGAAAGTAAAGGAACATTACGCATATTAAATAAGAAAGTAAAGGAACATTACGCATATTAAATAAGAAAGTAAAGGAACATTACGCATATTAAATAAGAAAGTAAAGGAACATTACGCATATTAAATAAGAAAGTAAAGGAACATTATGCATATTTAATAAGAAAGTAAAGCAGCATTACGCATATTAAATAAGAAAGTAAAGGAACATTACGCATATTAAATAAGAAAGTAAAGGAACATTACGCATATTAAATAAGAAAGTAAAGGAACATTACGCATATTAAATAAGAAAGTAAAGGGACATTATGCATATTAAATAAGAAAGTAAAGGAACATTACGCATATTTAATAAGAAAGTAAAGGAACATTACGCATATTAAATAAGAAAGTAAAGGAACATTACGCATTTTAAATAAGAAAGTAAAGGAACATTACGCATATTTAATAAGAAAGTAAAGGAACATTACGCATATTAAATAAGAAAGTAAAGGAACATAACGCATATTAAATAAGAAAGTAAAGGAACATTATGCATATTTAATAAGAAAGTAAAGGAACATTACGCATATTAAATAAGAAAGTAAAGGAACATTACGCATATTAAATAAGAAAGTAAAGGAACATTACGCATATTAAATAAGAAAGTAAAGGAACATTACGCATATTAAATAAGAAAGTAAAGGAACATTACGCATATTAAATAAGAAAATAAAGGAACATTACGCATATTAAATAAGAAAGTAAAGGAACATTACGCATATTAAATAAGAAAGTAAAGGAACATTACGCATATTTAATAAGAAAGTAAAGGAACACATATTTGATACAGTATGAAAGTAAAGGAGCTTCATACTTAGTTAATGCTGTCATGACATTGTACACATTGCAGCAACTGGGTGTGTGAGAATCCATAACAAACAACACTAATTATGATTAAATTAACTCAAAGCTGCTGTTGTGCAATTTGACAGAGGACATTGGAGACACAGACCTGAAATTAAGAATGGCCGTTCCAAACTGTCAGCAGTCACAATCAAGATGAGAAATTCCATGTTCAGCGCTAGGGCCGGCTCTGTTCAGCGCTGATGTTGTGATTTTTAGAATGTGGCCTTGACAGCAGCCAGATCTCCCCCAAGATCAGCCCGCCTCAGTTTTAGATGATCATCCAGCTGACATCCCAAGTGGGACAAGAGGGGGGTGTCCCGACAGATCCCATGTTATGCAGCTGGTAGGAAATGATAAATTCCACATCAGCCTGAAAGACAATTAAAACTCATCTGACACTTTCTCCATCTCCGCCCGCTATCTGTAGTGCTTCATTTAGAAGTAATTTGTCTCCGCTATAGATTTCCTATTTTTAATGACGTTCTGCAGGGGTGGGGGGTGAATAATAGATGTTGGTGGGCATGGTGTCATCTCTGCCGAGCTCTGGGCACTTTGTGAGAGCCTCACTGCCCCACGGACATCGCCGTTAGCACCGTTACTGGCGATAGCACGTTAGCGGTTAGAGACGTTTATCAGCAGGGTGGATATTCCGCTGCGGGTGACAGATCACTCTGCCCTGTAATTGCCCTGTTAAGAGGGCTGGAGAGAAAGGCAGCTATAATTTAAAGTGTTTTGTTTCCCCACGGTTGAGAGCCTGCTGCAAGATTGACGCCCCGTAATGGCTGCTGATATTTATAGTGTCGTGCTAACATGCTAATTGTATAGAATGAGGACCTGCCTGGTCAACCCAACCCTAACCCAACCCAAACCTAACCTAACCTAACCCAACCCAGCCTCTTCAGTACAGTCCCCTCCTTTCCCTGTTCTTTATCTTTCTCTCTTTATACCCCTCTTTCTCTCTTTCTTATTCTTCTTTATCTGCCCTATCTTTTTCTCCCCCATTTCAGCTCAAAGTCAAATAAATAAAATGCTTTATTGGTATGATGATACATCTTATGTTGCCAAAGCAGAGAAAGGTACATGTACAATTAAATATGTAAACTAAATGAAACACAGACTAGTGTCGTGTACAGACTAATACACTCAGTATTTGCCCCTCTGTTTATGGCAAGCTGTAACATAATTTGCGGCGAGTGTATAGGGGAAATATATAATAAATATAATATACCTAATATATAGGGGCTTTTGGTGGTCATTTAAATTTCTTCTCATGCCTCTCTCTCTCTCTCTCTCTCTCTCTCTTTCTCTTTCTCTTTCTCCTTCTCTTTCTCCTTCTCCTTCTCCTCCTCCTCCTCTCTTTTTCCCTCTTCTCCCCCTTCTCTCTCTCTCTCTCTCTCTCTCTTTCTCCTTCTCCTTCTCCTTCTCCTTCTCCTCCTCCTCTCTTTTTCCCTCTTCTCCCCCTTCTCTCTCTCTCTCTCTCTCTCTCTCTCTCTCTCTCTCTCTCTCTCTCTCTCTCTCTCTCTCTCTCTCTCTCTCTCTCTCTCTCTCTCTCTCTCTCTCTCTCTCTCTCTCTCTCTCTCTCTCTCTCTGACTCACATAATTGAACTCAAGAGGATTTTTTGTCTCCTCTGGCCGAGGGGAATTGGAATCTTCAGAATCCATTAGAGGAGCAGTTCAGCAGCACCCTGAGGGGGGGCAGGGAGGAGAGCCCTTGTGTACAACAGGAGTAAGAGCTTGTGTACTACAGGAGTAAGAGTTTATGTACTACAGGAGTAAGAGCTTGTGTACTACAGGAGTAAGAGTTTATGTACTACAGGAGTAAGAGCTTGTGTACTACAGGAGTAAGAGTTTGTGTACTACAGGAGTAAGAGCTTGTGTACTACAGGAGTAAGAGCTTGTGTACTACAAGAGTAAGAGCTTGTGTACTACAAGAGTAAGAGTTTATGTACTACAGGAGTAAGAGCTTGTGTACTACAGGAGTAAGAGCTTGTGTACTACATGAGTAAGAGCTTGTGTACTACAGGAGTAAGAGCTTGTGTACTACAAGAGTAAGAGCTTGTGTACCACCTCCACCTTTAACTCCTGCCTCTCTCAGTCTCTCGACTCACTATGTCCTCTTGTCTCCAAACCAGCTCGACAATCACCCCCCTGCCCGTGGCTGACGGATTCTCTCCGATCCTGCAGAACCACGCTGCGAGCTGCCGAGAGAAAGTGGAGGAAGTCCAGATCTCCAGATGATCTGGCTTCGTATCACACTCTGCTGGCAGCCTTCACATCAGCAACCACATCTGCTAAGATTTCATTTTTTCAGTCAAAAATGAATGCATGTGTGTCTAACCCACGTAAACTCTTTTCCACCTTCTCTTCCCTGCTGATCCCTCCTCCACCCCTCTCACCCTCCTCCCTCTCTGCAGATGACTTCCTGATCCACTTTGAGGAGAAGGTAGCCAAGATCAGAAACTCTTTCACACATCCGGTAACGCCCCAAATTCCCCTAAATGAACCCACTGCTACATTTCTGTCCTTTAAGACTCTGGAGGACACAGATGTACTTGAACTTATATCACACCAGCGTGCAACCACCTGCCCACTGGACCCCATCCCTTCAGCAGTCCTCCAATCTATATCCGGTGAGGTCCTTCCATATCTGTCCTCCATTATTAACACCTCCTTAACCTCTGGCTATGTTCCTGCTGTTTTCAAAACTGCCCGTGTTACCCCTCTCCTTAAGAAGCCTAGCTTGGACCCCTCTGATGTCAGAAATTATCGTCCTGTGTCTCTCCTGCCCTTCTTGTCAAAAGCTGTTGAACGCGCTGCCCTTAACCAACTGTCTGTTTTTCTTCACCAGAACAACCTGCTTGACCCTCATCAGTCCGGCTTCAGAACCGGCCACTCAACTGAAACTGCACTCCTGGCTGTGACCGAGGCACTCGCCACTGCTAGAGCCTCCTCCCTCTCCTCTGTCCTGATTCTCCTTGACCTGTCTGCAGCATTTGATACGGTCAACCACAAACTCCTGATCTCCACACTGGCTGAGATGGGCATCTCTGGAACTGCTCTCTCTTGGTTTACTTCTTATCTCACAGATAGATCCTACCAAGTCTCCTGGAAGGGCTCTATCTCTGCACCCCATCCTCTTTATACAGGAGTCCCGCAGGGATCTGTACTGGGTCCTCTGCTGTTCTCCATTTACACTAAGTCTCTTGGTTTGGTCATTAATTCACATGGCTTCTCCTACCATTGTTATGCTGATGACACTCAACTCTACCTCTCTTTCCCTCCCTCTACCCCACAGATTAAAGCGAGGATATCTGCTTGCCTGGCTGACATCTCTGAGTGGATGTCTAGCCATCACCTGAAGCTCAACCTTGACAAGACTGAGCTGCTCTTCATGCCACACAAGACATCCCCGCTTTTAGACCTGTCCATCACCGTCGACGGAACTATGGTGACCGCCTCCCGCTCTGCAAGAAACCTGGGGGTGGTCCTGGACGACCAGCTGGACTTCAGAGAGCACATCAGGGCAGCGACACGGTCCTGCAGGTTCCTCCTGTACAACATTAGGAGGATTCGGCCGTACCTGACCACCTACTCTGCCCAGCTCCTTGTCCAGACCATGGTCACCTCACGCCTGGACTACTGCAACTCCCTTTTCGCAAGCCTGCCAGCCTGCGCCATTCTGCCCCTTCAACTGGTCCAGAACGCGGCCGCTCGGCTTGTGTTCAACCTCCCGAAGTTCACACACGTCACCCCCCTGCTGAGGTCACTCCACTGGCTTCCAGTCATGGCCAGGATCAGGTTCAAAGTTCTGACCCTGGCCTACACTGCAGCCAAAAGGTCAGGCCCCTCCTACCTACAGGACTTGATCCAGCACTACACTCCTGCTCGACCACTTCGCTCTGCTGGTGCAGGGCGACTTGCACTTCCCTCCCTCCGTGTCAACGGCACTCGCTCGTCCCGACTGCGGAGCTTCTCCACTCTAGCTCCCCAGTGGTGGAACGAACTCCCCACTCCGTTGCGCTCTGCTGAAACGCTGTCTGTTTTCCGTCGTGGTCTGAAAACACACTTTTTCAGACTCCACCTTGATTAACTACCTATATAAGGCCAAATATATATAGTATGTTCTTTCTGTTTATTTTCTATTTGGTTTTGCTATTTCATAGCTTAGAATGTATAGCCGACTGTATTCTGTATTCTGTTGACTACTAGCGATAGCTCCTATGTTGTGAGAAAGTTGTGCTTTGTTGGATTTGCTTTGTAGATTGTGTCTAAGACCTTCAATATGCACTAATTGTACGTCGCTTTGGATAAAAGCGTCTGCCAAATAACTAATGTAATGTAATGTACTACAAGAGTAAGAGTTTGTGTACTACAGGAGTAAGAGCTTGTGTACTACAGGAGTAAGAGCTTGTGTACTACAGGAGTAAGAGCTTGTGTACTACAGGAGTAAGAGTTTGTGTACTACAGGAGTAAGAGCTTGTGTACTACAGGAGTAAGAGCTTGTGTACTACAGGAGTAAGAGCTTGTGTACTACAGGAGTAAGAGTTTGTGTACTACAGGAGTAAGAGCTTGTGTACTACAGGAGTAAGAGCTTGTGTACTACAAGAGTAAGAGCTTGTGTACTACAAGAGTAAGAGTTTGTGTACTACAGGAGTACGAGTTTGTGTACTACAGGAGTAAGAGTTTGTGTACTACAGGAGTAAGAGCTTGTGTACTACAGGAGTAAGAGTTTGTGTACTACAGGAGTAAGAGCTTGTGCCAGCAGCCATACCACCGTGCACTCTGCTCCTGCTGAATGGCTGAAGCTAAGCAGGTGTGGGCTTGGTTAGTACTTGGATGGGAGACCTCCTGTGGAAAACCAAGTTGCTGCTGGAAGTGGTGTTGGTGGACCAGTAGGGGGCAATCTTCCCTCTGGTCAAATAAAAAATCCCAATTGCCCCAGTGCAGTGATGGGGACACTGTGCTGTAGGAGATGCCGTCTTTCGGATGAGACGTTAAACCGAGGTCCTGACTCACTGTGGTCATTAAAGATCCCATGACACTTCTCGTAAAGAGTAGGGGTTTCCCCGGTGTCCTGGCCAAATTCCCAACCTGGCTCTTTCAATCTGCCACCTAATCATCCCCCAGTTTAATTGGCAAAAATAAATCATTCTCTCCCTCTCCACCTCAGCTGATGTGTGGTGAGCATTCTGGCGCAATAATGGCTGCCGTTGCATCACCCAGGTGGGTGCTACACATTGGTGGTGGTAGAGACGAGTTTCCCCCTCATCAAAAATGTGAAGCGTCTTTGGGTACTTAGAAAAGCGCTATATAAAACCTATCAATTATTATTATTATTATTACTACAGGAGTAAGAGTTTGTGTACTACAGGAGTAAGAGCTTGTAGGTGATGATACCGGACCTGCAGTAACAGGGGTAATGGAAAGGGGGGAGCACAGTTCTGTGTGTGTGTGTGTGTGTGTGTGTGTGTGTGTGTATGTGGGGGGGGGGGGGGGTGAGGTTCAACAAGAGAATGATTTGGGGGGACAGAGATTAGCGATTAGGATGGCAGGAGGCGAAGGTGTGGGCGTGGGGGGGTGGGGATCCTGCCAGACACTGATGAATGGATCAGGGGGGAAATCGAACGCTCCAGTAATCAGCCAATGGATCCTAGAGCAACATCATCCTTCAGCTTTGTCTAAACGCATAGAGTGAGCCGCTTCTGTTCCATCACATCCGATTGGCCGGCCGCTACATCTCCCGCACGAAGGTGTGATTGGGTCTCCGCTGGTCGGGGGGGATGGGGGGGGGGATGCTCTGTTTCCGGGTTACAAGCAAACCTTCACTGTTATTTGTAGCCTCCACCAAACAGGAGAGTAAATTAAATTCCAGTTAAGTGAAATAAGTGGTCATCCTGTGAAAGGCTGGGCTCAGGGCCGCTCACACACCGGGCTCAGGGCCGCTCACACGCCGCTCACACGCCGTTCACACGCTGGGCTCAGGGTCGCTCACACGCCGGGCTCAGGGCTGCTCACACGTCGGGCTCAGGGCCGATCACACGCTTGGTCCCTCCGGGGGCTGTTTTAATTTGAAAACTGTGCTTAGGGCAGAACACTGGGAGGAACTGAACCGGAGTTAAACCTGCAACTCCCACAGCCACCAGCGTCACCATCGCATGTAGAACCACATCACCACGTTTCCATGGCAATGGTAAAAAGGCCCAGGAGGGCCTCATCCTGAGCCTTTCTTACCCCCGTGCTCTGAAATCTATAAAACCTAAAATACATAATCAACACACAGACACGCACAAACCTACACACACACACAGTAGCGTAGTCACACACACATACAGAAACACACACACACAGACCCACACACACAGACACACAAACAGACCGACACACACATACATACATACACAGCACACACAGACCCACACACACACACACACACACACACACACATACACAGCACACACAGACCCACACACACACACATACACAGCACACACAGACCCACACACACACACACACATACATACACAGCACACACAGACCCACACACACACACACACACACACATACATACACAGCACACACAGACCCACACACACACACATACACAGCACACACAGACCCACACACACACACACACACATACATACACAGCACACACAGACCCACACACACACACACACACACACACACACACACACACAGTTGGGTGTTTCTGAGGACCTCTCAGTAATTGTCGGCTCAGATCCTCTTGGTCACACACGGAGGCTCACCTCTCCCCTCAGAGTGGAGTGGCGGCTGGTAATTGGATCATTGGAGCCGGGTTTGCAATCTTCTGGCTAACAGAGGCGAGTAGATTTGAATACGAGTCTGCGGCTGTCTCGCGGCGGCTGACAGGTTCATTACCGCCGTGTGTAAAAATGACTGCGGGGTACCGCCAAACGGCTTGCCTCGGCTAGTGGGTGGTCGCTTACAGACCGAGATCTTTGTCCTGTTTAATAAGCCGTTGCCTGGAAACGGGCCTCCTCGATGTGCGGTTCCCCCGGTCTGGAGCGTGCAGCTGAGCGAGGAGAGGTCCCGGCGTGTCCGTGCTTCTGGCGTGTCCGTGCTTCTAGCATGTTTGTGCTCCCGGCGTGTCCGTGCGTCTGTCTTGTCCGTGCTCCCGGCGTGTCCGTGCTTCTGGCGTGTCCGTGCTCCCGTCTTGTCCGTGTTCCCGACGTGTTTGTGCTTTGGTGATCTAATTAATAACACGGCTCTCAAACTGACATCAAAGCACCAACACCCTGTCACACCTTTAGGGTTATAAACTGACAAGGATGCGCGCACACACACACACACACATACACACAAACACACACAAATACATACACACACACAGATTCACACACCCACAGACGAATAAACACACACACACACACACACACACACTGTGAGGAATAGACCTGTGTTCAATGGCCCTCTGGGCTCTATGTGCCAGCCATTTTGTGCCAGAGCATTCCCCACACATCTGCAGTGGCAGAAGCAAGCCTCCACTTTGGCTGTGTGAACTGGAGACTGCCCAAAGGCAGAATGTCTGGTTCCAACTCTACTGTGAAAAAGGGGTACAATGAGCCAGCCTGGTTCCAGCTCTACAGTGGGAAAGGGGTATAATGAGCCAGTCTGGTTCCAGCTCTACAGTGGGAAAGGGGTATAATGAGCCAGCCTGGTTCCAGCTCTACAGTGGGAAAGGGGTATAATGAGCCAGCCTGGTTCCAGCTCTACAGTGGGACAGGGGTATAATGAGCCAGCCTGGTTCCAGCTCTACAGTGGGAAAGGGGTATAATGAGCCAGCCTGGGTCCAGCTCTACAGTAGGAAAGGGGTATAATGAGCCAGCCTGGGTCCAGCTCTACAGTGGGACAGGGGTATAATGAGCCAGCCTGGTTCCAGCTCTACAGTGGGACAGGGGTATAATGAGCCAGCCTGGTTCCAGCTCTACAGTGGGAAAGGGGTATAATGAGCCAGCCTGGGTCCAGCTCTACAGTAGGAAAGGGGTATAATGAGCCAGCCTGGGTCCAGCTCTACAGTGGGACAGGGGTATAATGAGCCAGCCTGGTTCCAGCTCTACAGTGGGACAGGGGTATAATGAGCCAGCCTGGTTCCAGCTCTACAGTGGGAAAGGGGTATAATGAGCCAGCCTGGGTCCAGCTCTACAGTAGGAAAGGGGTATAATGAGCCAGCCTGGTTCCAGCTCTACAGTGGGACTGGGGTATAATGAGCCAGCCTGGGTCCAGCTCTACAGTGGGACAGGGGTATAATGAGCCAGCCTGGTTCCAGCTCTACAGTGGGACAGGGGTATAATGAGCCAGCCTGGTTCCAGCTCTACAGTGGGAAAGGGGTATAATGAGCCAGCCTGGTTCCAGCTCTACAGTGGGAAAGGGGAATAATGAACCAGCCTAGTTCCAGCTCTACAGTGGGAAAGGGGTATAATGACCCAGCCTGGTTCCAGCTCTACAGTGGGGAAAGGGGTATAATGAGCCAGCCTGGTTCCAGCTCTACAGTGGGAAAGGGGTATAATGAGCCAGCCTGGTTCCAGCTCTACAGTGGGAAAGGGGTATAATGAACCAGCCTAGTTCCAGCTCTACAGTGGGAAAGGGGAATAATGAACCAGCTTAGTTCCAGCTCTACAGTGGGAAAGGGGTATAATGAGCCAGCCTGGTTCCAGCTCTACAGTGGGAAAGGGGTATAATGAGCCAGCCTGGGTCCAGCTCTACAGTGGGAAAGGGGTATAATGAGCCAGCCTGGTTCCAGCTCTACAGTGGGAAAGGGGTATAATGAGCCAGCCTGGTTCCAGCTCTACAGTGGGAAAGGGGTATAATGAGCCAGCCTGGTTCCAGCTCTACAGTGGGAAAGGGGAATAATGAACCAGCCTAGTTCCAGCTCTACAGTGGGAAAGGGGTATAATGAGCCAGCCTGGTTCCAGCTCTACAGTGGTAAAGGGGTATAATGAGCCAGCCTGGGTCCAGCTCTACAGTGGGAAAGGGGTATAATGAGCCAGCCTGGTTCCAGCTCTACAGTGGTAAAGGGGTATAATGAGCCAGTCTGGTTCCAGCTCTACAGTGGGAAAGGGGTATAATGGGCCAGCCTGGTTCCAGCTCTACAGTGGGAAAGGGGTATAATGAGCCAGCCTGGTTCCAGCTCTACAGTGGGAAAGGGGTATAATGAGCCAGCCTGGTTCCAGCTCTACAGTGGGAAAGGGGTATAATGAGCCAGCCTGGGTCCAGCTCTACAGTAGGAAAGGGGTATAATGAGCCAGCCTGGTTCCAGCTCTACAATGGGAAAGGGGTATAATGAGCCAGCCTGGTTCCAGCTCTACAGTGGGAAAGGGGTACAATGAGCCAGCCTGGTTCCAGCTCTACAGTGGTAAAGGGGTATAATGAGCCAGTCTGGTTCCAGCTCTACAGTGGGAAAGGGGTACAATGAGCCAGTCTGGTTCCAGCTCTACAGTGGTAAAGGGGTATAATGAGCCAGCCTGGTTCCAGCTCTACAGTGGTAAAGGGGTATAATGAGCCAGTCTGGTTCCAGCTCTACAGTGGGAAAGGGGTATAATGAGCCAGCCTGGTTCCAGCTCTACAGTGGTAAAGGGGTATAATGAGCCAGCCTGGGTCCAGCTCTACAGAGTGAAAGGGGTATAATGAGCCAGCCTGGTTCCAGCTCTACAGTGGTAAAGGGATATAATGAGCCAGTCTGGTTCCAGCTCTACAGTGGGAAAGGGGTATAGTGAGCCAGTCTGGTTCCAGCTCTACAGTGGGAAAGGGGTATAGTGAGCCAGTCTGGTTCCAGCTCTACAGTGGGAAAGGGGTATAATGAGCCAGCCTGGTTCCAGCTCTACAGAGGGAAAGGGGTATAATGAGCCAGCCTGGTTCCAGCTCTACAGTGGGAAAGGGGTATAGTGAGCCAGCCTGGTTCCAGCTCTACAGAGGGAAAGGGGTATAATGAGCCAGTCTGGTTCCAGCTCTACAGTGGGAAAGGGGTATAGTGAGCCAGTCTGGTTCCAGCTCTACAGTGGGAAAGGGGTATAATGAGCCAGCCTGGTTCCAGCTCTACAGAGGGAAAGGGGTATAATGAGCCAGCCTGGTTCCAGCTCTACAGTGGGAAAGGGGTATAGTGAGCCAGCCTGGTTCCAGCTCTACAGAGGGAAAGGGGTATAATGAGCCAGCCTGGTTCCAGCTCGATAAAACCAAAAAGGCATAATCACAAGCAGGCCACAATATCACAGTAATTACAGTTTTGGTCACGGCAGCAGTTTATATGAGTTTAAAATTCTCACTGAAAGCTTTGTGAGCCGTTTTCTCAGCACGTGTTCTTTTTTTAAACACATTTTTAAAAAGGTGTTTTTAAAAACTTATTTCATGCCACTGGGGTGGCAGTGTAGTATAATGGTTAAGGAACTGGCCTTGTTACTGAAAGGTTGCAGGTTCAATTCCCAGGTAGGACGCTGCCATTGTACCCTTGAGCAAGGTACTTAACCTGAATCACTACAGTATATATGTGTATATCCAGCTGTATAAATGGATAATATGTAAAAAATGCTTAAAGGTTGTGTAAGTCGCTCTGGATAAGAGCATCTACTAAATGCCTGTAATGTAATGTAATGTTTCAAAGGCAACGTCTACTGCCCTCTAGTGGCAACAACCTACAACGCATTTACTTGGACATTTGAGTTTGGAGAAAAAAATCGTTTTCCAGGTTTAGAGCACTTCAGCACTTCTCTCATCTCCTGTGGCATTATCTTTATTACAGAAAAGAAAAGAAAAAAGAATCTACCATCTATGAATAATTTAAAATCTGCTTTATGGCAAAAGCCCTTATCACCAAGTTACTTCATACAGAGAATTAAAGAAGAATGTGTGCGTGCGTCTCACTTCAGAGAGCTGTCAAGACCAAATAAATAGATTCCAATATTAAATCTCAGGATAACCATATTATATCTTTTTTTTTTACTCATTTTGTACTTGTTCATTTTGAAGGGTTTTCTTATGAGCTGAATCTATCCTACAGGGCTGAAAACAGGACGCTGGAATGCTACCTGACATTACTCTCTTATCCAGAGCGACTTAAGCCACTTTAGCATATTATCCATTTATACAGCTGGATATTTTCTGAAGTAATTCATGTCAAGTACCTTTAGCTCAAGGGTACAACGGTTACAAAGGAATCAAACCTGCAACCTTTCGGTTACAAGGCCAGTTCCTTAAGCATTATACTACACTGCCGCTGTAAAGTTAAAATTAGTTTTTTTATCTTTGTCTTTTTTATTAGACATTTTTATCAGCAATGAGTTAACATCAATTCTGTCTTTTTGACCTCGAAGTGATTACACAATGGAAATCACTTAAATTATTATTTTTTTTTAAATTTACATTCAGAACAATTATGTTCACCTTAAAAAAACAACACAATGCCTGAGGATCTTTTTTTTTTATTACACACGGTGTAAACAAGTTCAGCTGCCCTGAGTTTATTACACACGGTGATAAACAACGAGTCAGCTGCCCTGAGTTTATTACACACGGTGGTAAACAACGAGTCAGCTGCCCTGAGTTTATTACACACGGTGGTAAACAACGAGTCAGCTGCCCTGAGTTTATTACACACGGTGGTAAACAACGAGTCAGCTGCCCTGAGTTTATTACACACGGTGGTAAACAACGAGGCAGCTGCCCTGAGTTTATTACACACGGTGGTAAACAACGAGTCAGCTGCCCTGAGTTTATTACACACGGTGGTAAACAACGAGTCAGCTGCCCTGAGTTTATTACACACGGTGATAAACAACGAGTCAGCTGCCCTGAGTTTATTACACACGGTGATAAACAACGAGTCAGCTGCCCTGAGTTTATTACACACGGTGATAAACAACGAGTCAGCTGCCCTGAGTTTATTACACACGGTGATAAACAACGAGTCAGCTGCCCTGAGTTTATTACACACGGTGATAAACAACGAGTCAGCTGCCCTGAGTTTATTACACACGGTGATAAACAACGAGTCAGCTGCCCTGAGTTTATTACACACGGTGATAAACAACGAGTCAGCTGCCCTGAGTTTATTACACACGGTGATAAACAACGAGTCAGCTGCCCTGAGTTTATTACACACGGTGATAAACAACGAGTCAGCTGCCCTGAGTTTATTACACACGGTGATAAACAACGAGTCAGCTGCCCTGAGTTTATTACACACGGTGATAAACAACGAGTCAGCTGCCCTGAGTTTACTACACATGGTGGTAAACAACGAGGCAGCTGCCCTGAGTTTATTACACACGGTGGTAAACAACGAGTCAGCTGCCCTGAGTTTAAGCTCAACAATCTGCAAGTACAACCCAATAGCTTTAAATTCACAATTACCAGAATGCTGCATCCCCATTGGCTGGTTGCTCAGGTCACGCGACAGAATTATCCAATCCACAGTCAGATAGATTATGCATTAAAAAGGGACTGTGATTGGATGTACTTGTCAGTGTACTCAGACTGGATTCATCCAATAACACGATAGATTGGCGATCAGGTGTTTATTAATCATCACTTGCAGGTAACTTATGCCACACTACTCGGCTTGATTGTTTCCAGGCAACTGGATCTCGCAATTTTCTCCAGTTCAGCTCATCATAGATTTTCAGAGTTCAGACGACTGAAGAGTCACCGAGTGCAATACTGTCCTTGCACCCATAGAGGGCAGTGTTTAAACTTCAGTTTTGATGTCGGTTTGCTTTCAATTAGTATGCTAACAGTATGCTAATTAGCAACACTAACAGATGTGCACACACAAAAAAAATATGCCACAATAAAAAATGTAATAAAACGACAGTCCTGCACCCCTTTGACAAAAGGAGAGACCTGCCACACGCCACCCTGCAGCCATTCATATCTCACATGGTTAGGAAAAATTATTAATTTCCTGAAAGTAAGGTTTGAGTGTACTGCCACAGAGTAAGAACAGAACCGAAGAAGAATATGAAATCAGCAAATAAAAAAAATTATAATTAAAAAAAACTGAAAAACAAACCAGTTTTCTTCCAAGACATTTATTTCATCCTCGACTGAAATCATCATAAAAGTTTTTAAACTGAAGCACTAATTTAAAATGCAGCCTAAAGCCGACTGGTACATCATACTTTTGTATTAATTATCCCAGGCTCTTTACCTACAAATGATAAAGGTCAAACAGTTAAACAAGACAGCTAAAACAACCGCTAAATAATTAAGATTCCTTTCTGGAACGCGAGGCAGAATTTTCACTTTCTTGGTTAAACAGCAGTGATGTTTTCCAATATAAATACATTTCTCTTTTTTTAATATAAAAACAACACAAGCGAAACACTGCTTCCAAAGTAGTGATGTCATCCTGAGCCTCAGGGCTGCAGTGCAGTAAGAGATCATCTGGCAAAAAAAATATAGAAAAAAAAAAATGGTGGAGAAAAAGTCTTCCCACTTCAAGGGCAGGAGACACAAACACTCCCCAGGTTAGTTAGTGTTACCTGGTAAAAACTCCCCAGGTTAGTTAGTGTTACCTGGTAAAAACTCCCCAGGTTAGTTACAGTGTTACCTGGTAAAAACTCCCCAGGTTAGTTACAGTGTTACCTGGTAAAAACTCCCCAGGTTAGTTACAGTGTTACCTGGTAAAAACTCCCCAGGTTAGTTAGTGTGTTACCTGGTAAAAACTCCCCAGGTTAGTTACAGTGTTACCTGGTAAAAACTCCCCAGGTTAGTTAGTGTGTTACCTGGTAAAAAACTCTCCAGGTTAGTTCAGTGTTACCTAGTTTAAAAAAACAAAACAAAAAAAAAACTGCAGTCCTAGGGAACTGAAATACTCAAAAGGAACAACTTGGGGGTAAAATGTAATTATTCTCCCTGCTGGGGTCAAAGGTCACTGGGCTCCCATCAGTGGAGCAGCAAACAGTCTCACCGGCACTGCCGGGGCGGAGCCAGGATCGCTACGAGGGGCGGGGCCAGGATCAGTGCCGCACGTGTGGGTCACTGTTGGAGCGGTGGTTGTGGCTTCCGTGTATCCCATCCTCACTACTGTAGTCCAGCCCAGCTGATGAGGTTGTGCTAGGGAAGGGACACACAGGTGGACAGAGTTACCACAATCAGTGTGATCCTGAATGCAGGGTCCTGCAGGGGCATTTATAAACAGGCAGAGCACAGGGCAGCTACAGGCTGGGGTCCTGTAGGGGAATTTATAAACCGGCAGAGCACAGGGCAGCTCCAGGCTGGGGTCCTGTAGGGGAATTTATAAACCGGCAGAGCACAGGGCAGCTACAGGCTGGGGTCCTGTAGGGGCATTTATAAACAGGCAGAGGACAGGGCAGCTACAGGCTGGGGTCCTGTAGGGGCATTTATAAACAGGCAGAGGACAGGGCAGCTACAGGCTGGGGTCCTGTAGGGGCATTTATAAACAGGCAGAGGACAGGGCAGCTACAGGATGGGGTCCTGTAGGGGCATTTATAAACAGGCAGAGGACAGGGCAGCTACAGGCTGGGGTCCTGTAGGGGCATTTATAAACAGGCAGAGGACAGGGCAGCTACAGGCTGGGGCCTACCTCTCGTTGTCAGAGTCATCAGAGGGGGATGTGTGTCGTCGAGAGAAGCTGCGCAGGATGGCGTGAGCCACGGAGTAACGGGTCCTTCCGCAAGCGCAGGCGGCCATCTTAGAAACGCAGAGATCTGACTGCAGAAACAGATGCAGGCAGCTGTCTGACAACAACAGCGGGGTCTGCAACACTCTGAGAGACAGAGACAGAGAGAGAGAGAGACACCGGTTACATACTCTAACGCATGCACACTCTCACACTGAGAGACAGAGAGAGAGAGAGAGACACCGGTTACATACTCTAACTCATGCATACTCTAGCTCATGCATACTCTAACTCATGCATACTCTAACTCATGCATACTCTAACTCATGCACACTCAAACACTCTGAGAGACAGAGACAGAGAGAGACACCGGTTACATACTCTAACTCATGCATACTCTAGCTCATGCATACTCTAACTCATGCACACTCAAACACTCAGAGACAGAGACAGAGAGAGAGACACCGGTTACATACTCTAACTCATGCATACTCTAACTCATGCACACTCAAACTAAATCAAACATACACACAAACTCTAAGTCACATTAAACTCAACTCTGAATATCAAGGTACAAATGCATTTTAGTTCAGTCAATTCAGAAAATTCATTTGAATTCAATGAATTGAAAAATGTACCTTGAACACAATTTTTTCTGAACTGACTGATTTGAAATGGAACAGACCCTAAACCTACTGACAGCCAGGGGGTGCAAGGAATTTAAATCATGCAGCTCGCAGTTCATGGAGTTGGCCACTGAGTGGTGTGCATGTCCCAGAATACTCAGGAAGGACAGCTTCCGCCTCTAAACTAGCGGACAGACGGACAGACTCACATCTCCAGAAACTTCTGTAGACCCTCAATCCTCTCTTTGAGCTGCAGGGGGTTCCTCAGGCTGAAAAACGGGTTCCAGGGTGGCAATTTAGGCAGATCCCTGCAGGACAACCAACACACACACTGTCAATTACACACACAGACCCCTGCAGAACAACCAACACACACAATATAATTTGCACACACACACACACACACACACACACACACACACACACACACACACACACACACACACTCATATACTCCTTTTAAGAGCTGGACAACCATAAAGGTTTCCCGGGTTACTTACATGAGTACGGCATTATACTGAAGCCTCTGTCGCAGCCACACAAACTCACTGTAGCGTCTTCTCACGCATGACACCTTCTTCCGGAAATACATGCTGTTGGTCTACACAGGAACAGGAAACGTGTCACCAGATCACATGACCACCAAATGCCACCATTGATTGGTGGCCCAAACTGAGCAGAAATCAATCTTCAGAGCATAACGCATAAAAACAAGAATTAATCATGTTTTTGGTTGGACTGTTCTTTTAATGGTCAAGTCAATTCCAACCATTTTTTTGATGAAAAAAATATTTCTATCCAGAACAAAAGTCACCTTTTTATTTACATTACATTACAGTCATTTAGCAGACGCTTTTATCCAAAGCGACAGACCCTGCCTGGCACTGGTAAGAAGGTCTGTGAGCCTCCAGCACCAGTGCCAGGCAGGGTCAGATCCAACATTCACCAGCACCAGCGCCAGGCAGGGTCTGATCCCACATTCTCCAGCACCAGTGCCAGGCAGGGTCTGATCCCACATTCACCAGCACCAGTGCCAGGCAGGGTCTGATCCCACATTCACCAGCACCAGTGCCAGGCAGGGTCTGATCCCACATTCACCAGCACCAGTGCCAGGCAGGGTCTGATCCCACATTCACCAGCACCAGTGCCAGGCAGGGTCTGATCCCACATTCACCAGCACCAGCGCCAGTCAGGGTCTGATCCCACATTCACCAGCACCAGTGCCAGGCAGGGTCTGATCCCACATTCACCAGTGCCAGGCAGGGTCTGATCCCACATTCACCAGCACCAGCGCCAGGCAGGGTCTGATCCCACATTCACCAGTGCCAGGCAGGGTCTGATCCCACATTCACCAGGACCAGTGCCAGGCAGGGTCTGATCCCACATTCACCAGCACCAGCGGCAGGCAGGGTCTGATCCCACATTCACCAGCACCAGTGCCAGGCGGGGTCTGATCCCACATTCACCAGCACCAGTGCCAGGCAGGGTCTGATCCCACATTCACCAGCACCAGTGCCAGGCGGGGTCTGATCCCACATTGATTTGAGAGGGGAGCATGTTCACAGCGCGCTGCGCGTTACTTACAAACCCCAATTCCAAAAAAGTTGGGACAGTATGTAAAATACACATAAAAGCAGAAAGCAGTGATTTGTAAATTCTCTTTTATATATATTTAATTGAAAACCGTACAAAGAAAAGATAGTCTTTTTACCTTATCAACTTTATTGATTTTTGTAAATATGCTCCAACACTTCAATAGGAAAATTAGTCAGGAGAAACAACCCTTTGTGATCAATCCATATCTACTGCATATCTTCCACAGGTAAACAGGTGATGCTATCATGACTGGGTATAAAAGTATATCAAAAAATGCTTGATATCTTATTTGCAGGTACTCTTACAAGTGAACCTCTCTGCATTTGAATGGATCTCTATGGAAATTGGGGGGTGGGACTAGATTTATCTGTAAATTACACTGGAACAGTATAGAACACATGGTTGGCTAAATGGCTGTAAGTCATCAAGCGTCTGAGGTATCAAACAAGCCTTAAATCATCACTCTGCTGCCAGATATGCAGTAGATATGGACGGATCACTTTAAGGGTTTTTTCTCCTGAACACTAAGTTAGGAGAAGAAACCCTTCAAGTTATACATCCATATCTACTACATATCTGGCAGCAGAGTGATGGTTTAAGGCTCGTTTGATACATCAGACCCTTGATGACTTACAGCCATTTAGCCAACCATGTGTTCCATACTGTTCCAGTGTAATTTACAGCTAAATCTATTCCCACCCCCAATTCCCATAGAGATCCATTCAAATGCAGAGAGGTTATAGCAGGGGTGGCCAATTCCAGGCCTCGCGGGCCGGTGTGTATGCAGGTTTTTGCTGCCGCCAGTTAACAATTATTGAATTAGCCCAATCGTTTACACGATCTGATATTTTAATCTACATATCCGCGATATGAAAAGCAGCTGATGAATGTTCTTGTGCCGGTATGCGTCAATGCGTGTATTGTAGCATTTTATCGTTCTGTAATTTACAAGTGAATCGGTGATTGTGTGTATGAATTAGCTGATTGAACCGTGGTAACTGGTGGCAGTAAAAACATGCATACACACCGGCCCGCGAGGCCTGGAATTGCCCACCCCTGGGTTATAGTATCGCTTGTAGGAGTACCAGAATATAAGATATCAAGAGTCTTTTGATGTTGTTGGGTCACAGACATCAGGAAGTAATTGCATGCAAAGGATATGCGACCAAATATTTAAAATGATTACTTTATTCTACATTATGTTAAACTGTCCAATATCTTTTGATGCCCAAAAATGGGGGGGGGGGGGAGGACTACGTATAAAAGGTTCTATAATTTCTAAACGGTTTGTCCGATATGGATGAAAATACCCTCAAATTAAAGCTGACAGTCTGCACTTCAACCTCATTGCGCACTACTCACATGTAGACGGATTTCATAATCGCAGTGCGCATGCCAAAAATCTTCTCTGTGAAACTGTGGATCCTGAACCATCACACTGATAAACTCCTGCAAGACAATAAACAAAAATACAATTCAGCTCAATGTCTGTGTGCGTGCTGTGTGTGTGTGTGTGTGTGTGTGTGTGTGTGTGTGTGTGTGTGTGTGTGCTGCGTGCGTGTGTGCGTGCGTGTGCGTGCGTGCATAGGAAGAGGAGACACACCTGCTTGATCAGACTGTCTAACGTTTTCCGTTGCGCCTCCATGTGACCGAACCTGAGGGCACAAAAATGCATTTTAACCATGCTTACAGAACACAAATACAACCATTGAACAATGTTCTAAAAACCATGCTTACAGAACACAAATACAACCATTGAACAATGTTCTAAAAACCATGCTTACAGTACACAAATACAACCATTGAACAATGTTCTAAAAACCATGCTTACAGAACACAAATACAACCATTGAACAATGTTCTAAAAATTACACATTCTCTACGCTAATATAACCTTCACACAACATTCTAAATTACATATTTTCATTATACAACATTCTCAAAACTACATATTCACTATGATAGTGTGACCTTGTCACAACATTCACACATTTACCACAGAAATAAAATAATCACCACAAAAGACATTTCAACGTTCAAACAATCAAACACACGTTTCACTACTCAGTGGCCTGTAAGTCCATGTTGCGCAATACTAACAGTAACCCTTTGGACAGTGTGCGTTTTGGAATGTTTTCAAAATTCTAAGTCAGTGTTCTAGAACTCCATTGCTTTTAATTACCAGTAGAGATTGTTACATCAGCATTAGAATGTTTAGTTAAGAGCATTCTAATCACATATTTGTGAAAATAAAAGCGTTAATAACAAAAACACGGAGCAGACAGTGCTGACAGTATCCCTCCCATCTCCGTAAAAATAACAATATTAGATTTGTAGGGCGGTATTTAATTAGGACGCTGCTTCGACAGACAGTGGCCAGGAAAGGGTCGTTTCCTGTGGGGGGTAAAGATCGTTTGTCGCGGACATTTAGATGAAGTCGACATACGCTTATAGGCCCAGGTATTAATCCATTGGTGTGACCTCTCCATTGGAAATGCATAAAACACAAAAAGGAAGCGAAACTCCTCTCTTCAATGGCAGTTATAAAAATTACAGTTCACCAAAAACTCGTCATAAAGCGTTGGACCATATTAGAACACCAATTTGCTTCTAATACACACTATCATAATCATAAAGTTCTGAGATAAACAAATGTTTGTTGCTAAAGACCGCATTGCATCTTAAGAGTTGGCACTGGGTAGGCTAGGCTCTAACATCCGGCTACCTGAGTGTTCTCCAGATCCATATGCATTAACCATCCGTGCATTCATATAATTTGGGCCTACTTCGTATGTCTATTAAAAAATCTCTATAACTCGGCCCATCAGCTGCAGCCCCGTTCGGGAAAGAAAACCACCACATAATTCCTGAATCAGGGACAGGTGTTCATTTTAACTTTTCTTTAGCAACTCCTTAAACCTCCAAACTGAAGGCGATGCAGCACCAACAGCCAGCTCCACGCTCGTTCCAATCGACCAAACCTCAGTGTTACAAACAAAACTTCAGCCTGTTGTCCGGGATTTCTTTCAGAAACCGTAATTTTAGCTTTATTTATAAGTGTATGTCTTTAATGGAACCATCAAAATATCGGTGCTGAAATTTTAAACCCGCTGCTGAGAGCGACGGTGATTCATGGAAAGCCTATATAACAAGCTTGCAACTCGTGAACAAACTGTAAAACTTGGTCAAAATAGTAGGTTTCGTTTGTTTTCAGTAAGCCATATTTTCCCAACATATTAACCAAACTTACCTTTGATTTACTTTCGATGTGTGATCTAGAGGTCCCGTGTTCCAGGTGCTGCCAATCCCCACACAGTCGCGCGCTGTGTATCCCTAGGTGCGCGCGAGACGGGAACTGCAACGAGGAGTTGCGGCGCGCGCCTGAAAAACAGTTCACGTAAATCTTGAAACGTGACGTTTACCCTGTAAAATATCACATAGCATTTATGACACTTAAATTACAAACACAATTTTAAAAATCCACTATAATGTTTATGAAACAGAAATCTAGTTTTGGTCAGCATCTGATGTTTGCCCTATGTCAGGAAAAACGTAGGCATGTTTGTAAAAGGTGTTTTTATAGCCTACAAACCATCCATGTGGAGAATCATTTCAATTCAATTCAATAAAATTGTATTTGTATAGCGGTTTTTACAGAGAAGTGTCACAAAGACGCTTAACAGAGAAACAGAAAACAAATTGGGCTAAAAAACATACCTGAACCCCAAAACGGCAAACGAGGTAGAAACTCCCCAATGGGAAGAAAAACACTCAAACGGTGGCGAGAAAGAAACTTCCCAATGGGAAGAAATCTCGGGAGGAACCCGGCGAGAGAGGGGAGCTCGTCCTTCACTGGCCGGCCCGGTTTAAACTAAAGGTGGAATGGATGTTAACAGAAATGTAATGAGAGATCTATATCACAATAATCAAATGGGTTGAGCAGGTTACAGTCTAAGACATTAAACTAGCTGGTAAGTAGAAAGTACAAAATATATCATTGCATCTGCGTCACATATTGGCTACAGAAGTAAAATCTACAAAGTTTGAGGGCATGATCCAGATTCCACATAACAGCAACACCCCCCTTGCGGAATAGGCCTAATGTATACTAAGGTAAGTCAAAAAGCCAAATCTCTGTGATAGAAAGTGACGACAACATTCCCGAGTGGACCAGTAGGCAATCTGATCTACCATGCGGGAAAAACGTTGACCAGGCAGAATGTCAAGAATCTTGTTTGCTCTAATAAATTATTTTTATTTTATTTGTTTTCTTATTATTTTACATCCACCCCTATATATATAAAACATAGGGTTGGATGGAAAATAAAATATATAGCATATATAGAAGATTTAGCCTATGAAGTACGAAAATAGAAGAACAGATCGAGTTTAAATATTTATAAACTGTTATGAAATATAACAATGAGGGCATAGGCAATTGTTTAAGTGAGCTGTATAACTAAAACACGGTCTTTACCTGATGTCCTGCTGTCGTATCTCCAGTTCTCGGCTCACAATACCAGGATTCTAGGAAAGAAACAAATGGTTCGCCTGCGTTGAGTTTAGACAGGAAGACTTAAATATGCTACCCCGCTCCCTATAGGATCCTATAGGATTCCTATCATACTCTATAGTGAATCCTATAGTCACGTATAGTATGTTATATACCCTATAGTTCGCCTAATGTATTTTTTAAAGTATTCTTATAAGATCCTATAATAGTCTGAAGTAGCCTTGTTTGTCCTATAGGGATTGCTATGGGAAATCTTATATGAATTTGTAGGAATTGTCCCAAAATATCATAAGTCCTAAATATCACAATATTCTATAGTACTTTTTCGTAAGGGAGGTTCACACATTAGGGGCGTTGCGTACGAAGTCAAAACTATATCGCTGTTTAGACCCGGTTTACACAGCCTATATCCAATTCAATGGACTATACCGGTGTATTTTAATAATGCTGACGTCGTAGTCTACATATCATGGTTTTGTTAAAAATAATGCGATTTCTTGATGAGGGATTTTTTTTTCTCTTAATAAATTTAAAATTGACCATTTTTTCAGTGTGACATTAAGCTAATTCACCAAACGGTGAATTTTTTATAACCCTTTTTATCTAATCTTTACCAGGGGTGCCAATAATAATGGAGGGCACTGTAAGTTTATTTTAAAGTATATGCCTATGTTAAGTACTACTACTTTATATACGTATACTTAAAGTGTATAAAAGTGTAAACTGGCACATTTTAAATAGCTATATAGGCCTACTTTAAGTATTTCTTGGAACTATACATTAAGTTATACCATTGACTACTTCTTTCCTAAATTGATCGAATTCACTTGTAGTTTGCTTGGAGTTTATTTTACGTAGGCCTATACTGAAAGTGAACTTACAAAATACTCTCAATTCACTTTTCTATGCTACAAAAGTTCTCAATTGTCTGTCAAGTACATCATTTTAAACACTTTCAGCATACCAAAATTATACTTTCTTTACTTTCAGTTAAGACAAGTATCTGTTGGGGAAACGTATACCAGTTATAAACACGGGCACAATACCGTAGTTGTTAGGAGCCTACACTTATGTTCGTACTGATGCTTAAAGTTCACCCAGCTTACTGTAGTTCACTTTTTGAAGACTGTAGTATCACTGAGCGGTATATAATAGGCTACTTACCACTCTCAGAATGAAGGGCTCTTTGGATGGTCTCTGTAAGGGGTCTCTTCTAGTTATCTATTGAACTCTCTGTGGTAGGTGTGAAAAGTATAAAAGCTCCCAGATTTAATCTTTTTGAATGACAAAGAATCCGTTAACTACATTAAATGAATAGGGTTTCTATGTGGAGACATTGTAACAACCCCACCCCGCGCGCGCACGCACACACACACACACACACTCCTGCTTACAGAGTATTGCACATGTGATCAAATGCACAACGCGTCATGCAGAAACTCTGCTTGCCGATCACCCTGTGGACAGTATTTAGAACTTTGAGCTGCCACCACTCGGACCGACCCAATAAACGACGAGCATCTCATTACATTGCATTCATTTGGCGCTTTTATCGAAAGTGATCTACAACAAGCGCATAGGTGCTTGAAGCAACTACAACAGGTCAGAGAAAGCACATTTCTTATAACATAGCAGCTATCCATAGTCATGAACATTGAGTATAGTGCACAATACAATAAGGGGCTGTTTAGGGCTCCGCCACTGACAGGCTCCCTCTGATTGACTCACCTGTCTTTAATTAGGTGTGGTCGTGAAACCACACCTATTGTTATTCACCATACTTATTATTCCGCCACTTTTTCAGAACCTATCTCCTTCTACACCATTCACACCCTCAACACCATTTACACCTCATATTATACCTTTATACACCCTCAAGGTTGCTATTACTTTTTACTTTTATACCATTGTTACGGTGAAACACTTCACCATCACATAATTAAAGGGACAACAACAGAATTGAATTTTAAAGCAAAAATGTACTTTATTTAGAAAGACAAACAAACAAGGCGTAACAAATGTCTAAGGGTATATGTTTAAATGCAAGAGAGAGGTTGTGGGTAAGTGGATGCGGTGAATGCGTCTGTATGTTAGATATGAGACTATAGCTAATAAGAGTGAGGATGAGGGTATAGAATCAAAGAACAAAGCAAAGTGCCCAAGTGAAAGAGTAACATGCTAGTGCCTGCAACAACCAAAGAGAGTGCCTCTTGAGAGAGAGACATAACCTGCTTATATACCCCGCCCATTAACCCAGGTGTGATCAATAAGGTCATTATGATCACCTGACCTAGCTCT
This sequence comes from Ilyophis sp. 1 JC-2022, assembly GCA_022702515.1. Classification (NCBI taxonomy): domain Eukaryota; kingdom Metazoa; phylum Chordata; class Actinopteri; order Anguilliformes; family Synaphobranchidae; genus Ilyophis; species Ilyophis sp. 1 JC-2022. The sequence goes on along the minus strand of CM040395.1, from coordinate 70,376,289 downwards.
GCCATGTAGTGGCATCAAAAGGCCTAAAGGGGGTGCAGGGGGTCGTCACACCTCCCCCACTAAAAAGAGGTTTGTTAGCCTCAAATAACCAAAACAAAAATAAAGACCAATAAAGAGTTCAAAGCCACAACACTGTCTCTTCCCAGATCCTGGGCCCTAGGACTAGGAAAAGCAGTGAAACCCCAGAACTCTAGTCACAAGGTGGAAATAGAAGAAAACCAAAAAAAAAATTATTTTTAACAATTACAAAATCTGTTTATTAAAATATCACAATAAAGAGACATGAAACAAGAGGAAGAGGTGTTGGAGGTACAAGTAAGCATGAAACAAGACAAGCACGAAAATGAGAATCTAAAGACTTCAACACTGAGACACGACGGCCGGCGGTTTTGCAATAGGAAGCGTTGGAACCACTGTTCCAACCTTCCCGAATTGAGCAATACCCGCTGAAAATCCAACACATCAGGGGCAAGGACAACTGGACGAGCCCCCAAAATTATGTTACGGTGAAACACTTCACCATCACATAATTAAAGGGACAACAACAGAATTGAATTTTAAAGCAAAAATGTACTTTATTTAGAAAGACAAACAAACAAGGCGTAACAAATGTCTAAGGGTATATGTTTAAATGCAAGAGAGAGGTTGTGGGTAAGTGGATGCGGTGAATGCGTCTGTATGTTAGATATGAGACTATAGCTAATAAGAGTGAGGATGAGGGTATAGAATCAAAGAACAAAGCAAAGTGCCCAAGTGAAAGAGTAACGTAATAGTGCCTGCAACAACCAAAGAGAGTGCCTCTTGAGAGAGAGACATAACCTGCTTATATACCCCCCCCATTAACCCAGGTGTGATCAATAAGGTCATTATGATCACCTGACCTAGCTCTGCCATGTAGTGGCATCAAAAGGCCTAAAGGGGGTGCAGGGGGTCGTCACACCATATACACCTTTTCAGATAATTGACCTTTTATCGCCAAAAAAATGAATGGGAGTCAATGGGCACATTTTGAAAACCGATGCAATAGAATATGGATGCTGTAACATTTTACACTGCTTATGACATCACAATGCCTTCCTCTACAACACTTATGACCTAACAGTACTATCCCAGATGATTTGACATTACCTTTTTGTGCTTTCGTCACAATTCATTACTTCTTTGTATCACTTCACAAGGTGCTGTAATGGCGACACGTAGTCCAGCTGTCTCTCGTGTTCATGTTTGTTGTTTAATTTGTATTGTGTCTGGTTTTTGGCTTTTTTTTAATGGAGCAGGGCGGCTAAGGCATGCTATCTTGCATTTTACGATGAAAGCATGAAATTTGGCACACAGAGGAGGTCATAAGAAGTGTTTTTGGCTATAGGGGTATCGCTGATAGCTGAACCAGCTAGTTCTCAGTGTACCTCATTCGATGGATTTGAATGGAATTAATAGGGAATGGAATGTTCACAGCCGACTTTCACACATCAATGTGAACGCAAGACAGAGTATAATACTTTAACTTATTGTTTCAAATAAACACTGAAACTACAAAAAAAAAAAAAAAAACACGACAGAATTCAGTCACACCGCCTTCCACTACCTGCGCAGAGGCTGTACATTCCCGTTTTTAATATAAATCCTCCACGATACCAGGAACTGCACAGGTGTGTGACCTTATCGTAACATCGTGGGGCCGACATGAGTCACCGGGACAGAGGTCACCCCTCTTATCTGTTCCATCATGACCTTGTCCAAGTCAACTCTTCAGCAACAAAACAGCCAAAAATACACCGAGCTTGGTCCTAGGTTGCAGATATTGTGGCTTGAGAATCTCAGTTTCTCCAAGTCCTCCAACTTGTTCGTTGTTTTTCAGTTCAAAGTTAAAGTTCAAAGTAAGGAAGGTCCAGGCAAGCTCTTCAAAAGGTTCATTTTATTCAGCAACAACGCTTATACAAAGCCGAGTTCTTTCCGCGGAAAGAAGCCCTGATAGTTGGCTTGCCACATCTTTTATACATTTCCAACATATCCGTTCCCCCGCCCCGGGACACACTGTTCACCAATAAGTTATTTGGGGCGTTCTTGGGGTTTTTCCTAACCTTAGTTGACGTTATGGGGCGTTCTTGGGGTCTTTCCTAACCTTAGTTGACATTATCTGATATCATGCGCCACAATGGTTTCGTCCCTTTCGGTTTGTTTAGACCATTGTGACGTTTTGCAGATTCATATCAATGTCTATGCCAAGCATTGTGCTCTTATTCAACAGGTGTTTCCTCAGGGCCACTTCCTGTGGTCTTGCGGTTTTAAAGCATTGTGTCGAAGCTGTATTTTACTACTTCTCATACCACTCTCTGTTGATTCAAATCTATATGGAGCAAGCATAAACATGTCAAGAGTTTACAGATTTGGTACATAAACTCCAGTCATATACACGTCATGAGTCCACATTTATAACAGGTGCGGTTTCTTACAGTTCAGTGTGCGACTTGGGGGCCCATATCCCGCAGGCTGATGCTTATTTGGCATTGGTACATAAACTCGTCATATATTGACTGCTATTGATTACTTTAGGAAATTGAATATTTCCTACAATATTAAGGTGAAAACAGAACCTGCGGCTCTCCAGGACCAGGGTTGGGGACCCCAGTAGAACCTGTGGCTCTCCGACCAGGGTTGGGGACCCCCGTAGAACCTGTGGCTCTCCAGGACCAGGGTTGGGGACCCCAGTAGAACCTGTGGCTCTCCAGGACCAGGGTTGGGGACCCCAGTAGAACCTGTGGCTCTCCAGGACCAGTCATTTATGATTTTTCACTCATTAAAAACAGGACGTTAGGGAAACAGAGACGGAAGTCAGAGGTAAAACGAGCAGTAGAAAGCTTTTATTGAACAGCTGCAAAAATATTTACAGGGTGAACATACAGCGCTGGCACCGTTTCAACGGGATTCAAGTATCCAACAAAAAAAAAAAAAAACAACAAAACAAAAAACAACAAAACAAATGACACCCACTCCAGTGCCAGAGAGAGCCGAATAAAGTTATTTGTACTGAAATAATCAAGGAATAAAGAAGGAGGCCCAGCATTGAACTACATGGTGGGTGGAGGGGGCCTCCCACAAACTTCTCCCCCAAAAGTCCACTAGAAACTCTGCTATGGGTGTCTCCATAGTAACCAGGGTGCAGATGTTGGAGTCGGACACAGACCCGCTGAGTATAAGCCAGGGGGCGGGGCGAGGGGAGGGGGCGGGGCTTAGCGCTTCACAAGTTCTGATGGGAAATGGAGTCTGAAGCTGCCAGAGCACCAGCTGTGGACTACATTTCCCATCAGCCCCTCAGTTCCCCCCCCCACCTCCCGCCTATAAATCAATCCACAGCCCCAGACGCACATACCAACGCTAAAATATGTACAAACGCAGCCAGCCAATGGCAAAGCTGCTCTGCACCTTCTTTAAAAAACAATAAAAAATAAAAAAAACAAGTGCCCTGAAGAAAGGGGAAATAAAACAAACAGAAAAAAGAAGAAAAGAAAAACTGAAGCTACAAAACCACGAGAGGACAGCGAGGGGGCGGGGCGGGGCGAGGGGGCGGGGCGGGGCGAGGCTACTGCTGCTCGTCTTCAGGGCAGGAGTGCCAGGTGAGGCGCTCCTCGTAGAATGCAATGACCACCTGGGGGCAGCGTGTGTTCGCCTCTTTCGCCGGAACCAAGTCCGCCTCGTCCGAGTCTTTCCTGCATGAGAGCGAGAGACAGAGAGAGAGAATCAGAACAAACCGCACCTCCCGCCCTCCCTCCCTCCCCACTGCAGAGTCCTGTAACGTCCGCATGAAAGCGAGAGCCTCACCACTTCATCAGAAACATGAGCTCCCCGCTGCTGTCTGTGGCTCCAATGATCCGCTCAGGATCCAAGTTACGCGCAAAACCCCGGGGCTTCTCAACCTATAACGCACGCGCGCACACACACACACACCTGTTATTAACAAATACTGCACAGTTTAACAGCTTGTGTATACATGGCACAGAAAGTGTGACCAGTACGGTTAAAAATGCTCTGCCAGCCATCCAATCGGGGAAAGCCTCAGCACAAAGACAGCCAATCAGAGGGCAGCTCACCAGGTCCTTCTTCTTCTTGGCCTTGGTCTCGTCGGGCTTGGCCTCCTCAGAGACGCTCTTCCTCTTGTTGGAGTCTGTGGCTGCGGCTGCGGGGGCGGGGGAGGGGGAGGTTGCCGTGGCGGCGGCGGCGGCGGCAGGCTGGGTGGCAGATGTGCCCTGAGCGGTCAGGTACGCCTGGATGAGCTCAGGACAGTCCAGATTCTCCTCCGGCTCCCACGTATTATCCGTACTGGGGGTGGGGGGAGAGAGGGGCCAATCAGAGCAGCCAAAAACATCCACGTTTCACACTATTGCTACCCAACACTACTGCTGGAAAATCCTACCAGGTTCTGTTATATTGTACAAAAATGTGGCTGGTAAAATGTTGAAAACAGCCACTCTGGCCAGTGGGTGAAAAAGTTAATTCCATTCCATGTACCCAAAACTAGGGGTGGGACAATGCACCGATGCATCGCGATCGATCTGAATGTGTAAATACAACTGCATCGATCTGTAAGATTAGAATTGATAAGCATCAATTAATATCGCATTTTTAATTAATGTGCACATGTATTCATTTATTCAAAAAAAAAATCATTTAATTATTTAAAATATATATTTCTAAGACACGACTACTTTTAAAACTGTTTTGACCAGCTTCAATCCATGTTTCTGCTCCAACCCCCACGTAAGCGTGAGTTGAAAGCAGGGACAGGCGGGAATCAAGCAACAATGAGACGGACAGATCTGAGCGAAATGGCTAGCTGCGTGCTCGCTGAGTGCGACAAGACAGAACCTTACAGAATTTGCGATGTTCCGAACAGAAAATCAGTGGTATGGAAGCATTTCGGCTTTAGAAAGAAGGAAGGTGTACTTGACAAAACCGCTGCAATATGCAAGATCTGCCAAGTAGAAATCAGATACACAGGCAACACCACAAACATGATAAACCATTTGAGCCGACGATACACAACTGACGTGAAGGACAGCAAGCGGGTTAGCAAGCCAAACTCGGGAGTCATTGACACTTCCCCTGAGTTTCCTGGAGAAATGGCCAAACAGTTCTATTTTTTTGTATAATTGTTTTTATACACATACCGTGTCCAGACAGTTAATTGTAAAGTGCTTTCTGATATTTAAATTTAAACCATTTTCTATTCAAAATCAAGTCGACGTTAGAGACAAAAAACAAAAATAGTAAGACTATTTCCAATGTCTTACGTTTAATTAATTATTACTACGTTAACTGTCCGATTCACTTAATGAATGTCGTGGAACCTAGATACACCATACAGAAAACATTTTAGTGAAAAATGTATACCTGCTCTGTATGAAGAGGTTAAGAAAACGGTTCGACTGTCCTTGCAAAACGCTACGAGAGTAGCTTTAACTACGGATGGATGGGCATCTTGCTCCACCGAAGTTCTAGATCGTACTAAGATTTAGGAAAGTACTATGCATGACACTAACCTATAGGCTATTTCATTTTTCTTGGCCCAGTTTAGTAATTGTTATACATTTTGCCATTTTCATTTTGTAAATAAAGGAAATGTATTAGGGTACCATGTCTGACACTGTTTGAAAAACAATAACCTAAATAGGGCAACTTTAGAAAATACACTGTTAGTCATGTTTATTGCTGCATTATTTGCAGCAGACAGCTGCAAAATGTATGGCATGCCTTAACAATAAACATAATGCTGTGAACTTGGCGTAAGGTTCAAATTGAATATTTAATTACTGCTGAATGTATCGGTATCAAATCACATTAGCATACCTATTAAATTTTTTTAAAGTATCAAAATGAATCGAACCGAAGTCAAATGTAAGATGTTATGATGCATCGAACCTTTGCCTAAAGAATCATAATCGAATGGAAATGGGATTGAATTGTCCCACCCCTACCCAACACTACTGCCCCCCAAAACTATTCAGTGGCACTCCTGCCCTTGGGGCAACAGGGCCTGTTACTGAGGATTTAGCTGATCAGTTTGTGCTTTATTACAGTTAAATATCCTCCCTGGTTCCTCAGCTCTTTTAAAGATCAGACTCTGTGGCTCTCCCTAAATCCCACTGCACTGGAGGGCTGGGCTTGCACTGACGCAGCCAGTCCCCTAGAGGGCGATGGTGCTGTGTGGAGTTACTCACTCTGAGAAACCTTTCCACTTGAGGAAGTACTCCACCTTCCCGTTGACAATACGCTGGTCCATCACTTTCTCCACCACAAACTCCTCCACAGGTTCTGCATCCTTCTTAGTCTTCATGTTTTGTTTCTTGCCCATGACACACTGGGAAGGAGAGAGAGAGATGACCAATCAGCTGCATCCAAACGCCATCAACGGCTCCCCCAAGCTTTGAATCCCAACTGGCACACACCACCACCTCTGCAAATCTGATTGACCCACACAATGCAAAGTCCCTGCACATATTTATAAAACAAAGTACACATGACAATCACATCAGCACACTTCAGTATTAAAATATGCCACTTGTATTACATGTTGATAAAACATATTCAGGATTTTTGTAGTAGTTATAAAACAATAAACACACCAGAAGTACCACGAGATAATTCCTTCATACTCTATCCGATTTAGTACATAAGAGAAATTCAGAGACCATCGCAAACGACTGCCACCGAAGCCACGCACCGTCAAAAATGGACGCCGTTACTTTGCAGATCATGTGATTTTAGCTCAACGCCGATTGGCTTGTTTGGCTCAAAGGCCGCCCATTCCAGTCACAAAATCCCGCACGGCGGTCACGTGCAAGCGCGCGAGCGCGAGCATACTTTCCCCAGCTGGACTTCATCTCCCGTCTGCGCCCAAACTCCCCCCCCCCCCCATCAGCAGGCCTCCGATAAACACACTCCACCGCAACACTGAATTGGCGATATAAACACGAGGATTATGCGTGGTAACCTTTAAAACCCGCAGAATATTTTTAAGTAAACGCAATAGGCATGGCAGCCAAATAAGAAATGCATAATACATTTACATAATGCGGCGGGCAGCTCGCTAGCTAAGTAAGCAACATCGGCTTCCTGCGAACAAAGGCGAAAGCGGGGCCATACTGAATCACAGCCAGTGAACTCGTTTCCCTGCCGAGGGCTTTCTCCATCATGCAAAAAAGTCAAGCTAACTACAGCCAACCAATGCGTTATTTAATGCTACCCAACAATAAGACACGCAAAAAAATAAGATTATACATTTTACAACAGCTTCATAGCTACGTGCGTAATATTTAATGCACAACGTTACAACCAACTTTATTTGCAAAGACACGCCGAAAACCGATTAATTGTTGGAAAACGTTATTCACGAACGTAACGTTAGCGAACATAACGTTAAAGCATGGCTAGCATGACCTTGCTGCGTTGATTAAAAAAAGATAACGTTAGTTCGAGAATAACATAGTTCGGAGATATTATCAACACGAGTTCATCCAATTGTGTAAAATAATAATTTTGCTAACGCTGGCTAATGGAACTTAGTCGGGTTCCACTTTAAACGAGCCAGTTTACGTTAGCTGCTTAGTTTACAGGTTAAATGTTTGGTTGTTTGATTAGGGCGTGTTGTCTTTGCAGAATATTTGAAATCTCCAGAATTCTGCAGAGATAAGTGAACAATGTTATTTTATGCATAACGGGTATAGCGCACAAAAACTCAAATGCAAAGTTAGTCCGATTAACGTTAATGGTTTATAGCTAACTGGGTAGCCTGTGTTTTGTTTAGCTAACGTTAGCAATGTACCAAGCCTACACGCTTCTTTTATTTATAAAGCTGGCAAAGCTAGAGAAAAGCCACCAATTGACGTTTAAACTTTCTGAGCAACGCATGACTTTGAACGCAATTTGGTGACGGAATTGCACAAAGTAGTTACTTACCTTGAAATATGAATTTGAAAGGCCTTACAGTCGACTGTGCAACCGCCTACTTTCCTCGTGCCTCGCGGAGTCTGCACGCGCGCCAAAAAAAACCTTCTTTATTTATAGCAAGATAACCAGCCCGCGCGCCCTGCCTATTCACCAGAAAGCAACACACGCAGTACCCATTCACTCTAAAGTAAAGAAAATTAATCTGTTTACGAAAATATTACACAACTGCTATGGTTATGCAGTATATCGTTGATATTTACGTTTTCCTTTCTTTGCAGCTATTGAAACAACTTAGCGACTCTTCGACATTTTCTTGACTGCTTTGCGCACATACGTAGCCAAAGACACACCCCTAAATTACGTATGTTACGTTTTATACACAGTGCTGATGGGAGATTGAGTCCATAGTTGCAAAGTACAATGAAACCTTCCCCTTGCGCTGCTTTGCCTTACCGGAGTTTGAAATCAAGGAGTCAAAAATATTATTGAATGGCTTGTCTGTATTTTCAAGTGAATTGATGGCTATGGTATTTGCCTTGAAAAGGGTAGAAAAAGTCCGTCCAGAGAGAGTGGTCATCTGTTCCAACTCATGTGGCATTAATGAGTTTAGGTCTTTTTTAATTCCAGTAGCAGACAGGACATTTTATTTGAGATTCTTAAGTCATTATTCCAAATCCAAAGATTGAGACTAGATGTAAATATCAGTACAACAGAGGTTAAAGGGTTAATTTTTAAAAAGATGGCAAGAAGAATGGATCAGGGATAGTAAGGGTCGTCATTTATTTAGAATCAATCCATTGGTTGAGAATACACAACCTGGACGGGGAAATAGGAAGGAAGACTGTTCTCACTAGATTAAGGTTAGGACATGCAGGTATAAATATTCATGTCATTAGATTACAGACTACAGGCATATGTTGTGATCATCACTAACTACTGAAAGGCAAATGACAACAAAATACCAGTTCATTCTATTTGTATAATAATCATAAAAGAACTAACGATAAAACGGATGTCAAATTGCGGCTGGAAAAGATGTGTGTGCGTTTAAGCTTCCGTTGGACTTTTACTGTATTGTACATCCTCTGAATTCCTCCACAGTAGGTTGTCGATATCAATATCGTTTGATGTTGCCACCTGGCAAATCTCCTCTAAATTCTGTTGGACCCTGTGCAAAATGTGGATAAGAGGAATATTCTCTATTTTATCCCCTAGAAAGCTCAACTCAGCACCACTTCTGCATTAGCCTCCATTACACAGGCAGACATGTCTAATCAAACCTCAGCAACTAGGATGATTCGCCAATGGCATGTCAGAGCATGTAGTCTGGCCATAGGCTGTGTCCGAATACGACCCCTACATTCTTTTGAGGGTGAATATGAGTCCACTTTGTCAAAGAGCTTTTGATTGGGCAACTTTTTCTCACAAATGGGGGCACTTAAATCCCTGCAGGTCACATGGTAGAGACAAACTAGTGGCCCTAGCCATAACTATTGAGATCCGTAGTCCCGCCCCCTCCTATCCCTGGCTGGTCCTATGACCAGTAAATGAAGGACTTGACAATGACGTCATGGTCTACCCATGATTCTTTGCGTGGGACCAGCGCCGGAGATTTCAATGAATGGGAGCGGATGCCGGTGACAGCTTCACATAAATTTTAAATCTGATCGATGTCTTTATGTTTTGGTTTTGTAATACTGGTCAAAATACAATTACAGAAATAGAACATACTATACGATGGTCCTTTTTAAAAATCATATCAGGCACTTGTGAGTTTTGGTAGTTTTCATATGGCTATGTTGTTGTAAGCGAACATTGATGTCATTGTAGCCATCTGTTAGCTTGCTATAGCGTTCTATTCAGGTCAATGTACTGTTTGCATAAACCGTTGGAAATCGACAGTTGATTTGTAATATAATATTTAAAAAATAATTATAGCTAACCTTAGCTATCACCATCAGGGGCGCAATTAGAGCGGGGGGCATTGGGGTCCATATATATTATATATATATGGGGGGATTATTTTAAAACTTCACTAAATCAGTTTTTGTAGCTCAGTAATTTTCCACTTTATATTAGGGTAAATGCTGTATATTTATGTTATGGTTATTGAAAATGACACTCACTTATTCACTCACTTTTACACGAGCTTCTACACTGCTGCCACTTTTCTTGAAAAAGAGCTCAATCTTGTCTGCTTCCCTCAAAAATTTGAAGGGGCATAAATTCACATAAAAAGACTATATCCACAATGCAGATTAATTTAGAGAACATAGATAATAAAGCCACAGATGAAAGGAACATGTCAACATGGTAATAGCTGTATTTAATAACACAATGCATAGGAAACAGCATGAGCACAGATGAGACTGTGCTGACATCACACAGCATTATGCTACTACTGTTGAAATATTTCGCTCATTCGCTCAGAATTGACGTTTGGTTCCTGCGAATCACTTTGCGCCAGCACGTTAACCTATCCTGCTAACGATAGCCAACTGTTAGTTGGCCAGCAGCTAGCTAGCAGACAGCACAACTTTACAGGTGAGTCCTGAAAATCTTGCTTTAAAAAAAATTAAGTGTATAATTAATTAACATTAGTCTAGTGTGGGAATTGTTTTTTATTGCTGCAAGAAGGGAATATGAAAAATGAGCTACGACTGCATATGATATCCAGCTAGCAAGCGCACAGAGCAGAGACTAATGCCGCTGAAATTAACTCGTTTTTTGTTAATGTCAAGAATGTTTGTCAACCTAGCTAATAATACATTGTTTATAGGCTATGTTTTACCACATTAAATAGCTAAATGCGAATTGCGATTAGTTTACAACTAATGCTAGATCATTTTTAGAATAATCTTTATTTAGAAATCAACAAAATCCACGATTTAAAAGCCGTTTTTAAAAAAATCGACATTGTTAAAAACGATTGGTTGTTTTCACAGGAGGTCAGTAGTGACGTGGTAACTGGGGCAAATAGCAAAGATACTTCCCCTAAGAGGAAGATATGCCACTCAGAATGACCAAGAGGGGGCGCTCGAAACGCAGTAAGTGCAAAAATGAATAAAAAAATGAATGAGTTCAATGGGGGATTTTCCTAAATCACAAATCTTTTTAAGGCATTCTGGGAAATATTTTCTCATTTTCATAAGCAGTGTATCCATTTATTTGTTAAATAAATTGACACTGCGTAATGCACTTATATATTGAACCAAAGGACCAAGACCAGAGCTGCATTCTGATCCAATTTAACACATTACCTTCCCTCTTCCCTCAATTGAGCTATTTTTGTGACGAATGTGAAACAAGTGAACTTAACAGGTGCTCTGCAAGGGAGGATATACAAGAAAGAAGCCAAAACAAAACTGAACAGCCTGATAAATCTTTATAGGAAGTGCTACGACACAGCACCCGATCTGCTCCGTGCGTTAATATTTTTTGTAGGATGACTTTGGAAGGTTCATAAATAATATCTTATTTTGAGTGATAAAAACACATCAGACGGTCTTATAAAAACACTATTGCCAGCCTTTGTGGAATGTTTAGTGAGGATTTTCACTCAAAAACACAAGCACAAAAGCATGTCGGTTACAGGACTCATCAGTCTGGGATTCCCTTCTTGCTGAAAGCTTGCTTTTTATACCCTTGGTGGACGAGAGGATAAACGAGGGAGCGTGGGATGTAATGAGTGTGATGGAGGGTTGGCTCGTAGTCCTGTGCATTGTCTTTGAATTCTTCATTATTTACCAAATGGTTAGTTTTAGTGGCCTTGTGTCACAATTCTACCAATTAGGAGCCTTTTGATTCACCTCAATCTTTAATTTTATCAGTTAAACAATTTTGTTACCTCTTTTTGTGATTGTTTGCAATATAGCACAATGTGAACATGGGGCTTGTATTCTAGTTAGCATGCAGAGCTATTTCTGACATAATGTGGCCTAAGAGGGTAAATAATTTTTCGAAACACGAAAAGCACCCAATTAAAAAAAATGAACAGCTCTTGGGATTATAACTGTGTTTGGAACAAAAACCAGCATACACAGGGGCGGGGGGCAGGACCGAGTTTGGGACCCACTGGCCTAGCCACAACGTTGGGTGCGGGTTTTCCTCAGTAGGCTTCTAGTCAAGAAAATGTGTAATGGACACACACACAAAACCTCCTGGGTGAGGTAACATTACTCTAATCGTACTTTCAGAAGATAAATTCAGTTACAAAGGTACACAGACTCTGAACTTCCGCTCTCAGACCACAATGCAAAACACACAAGTATAGCACGGAATAGTGTGGTGTAAGGTACACACAAGTAGAGCACGGAATACTGCGGTGTAAGGTACACACAAGTATAGCACGGAATACTGCGGTGTAAGGTACACACAAGTATAGCATGGAATACTGCGGTGTAAGGTACACACAAGTATAGCACGGAATACTGCGGTGTAAGGTACACACAAGTATAGCACGGAATACTGCGGTGTAAGGTACACACAAGTATAGCACGGAATAGTGCGGTGTAAGGTACACACAAGTATAGCACGGAATACTGTGGTGTAAGGTACACACAAGTATAGCACGGAATACTGCGGTGTAAGGTACACACAAGTATAGCACGGAATACTGCGGTGTAAGGTACACACAAGTATAGCACGGAATACTACGGTGTAAGGTACACACAAGTATAGCACGGAATACTGTGGTGTAAGGTACACACAAGTATAGCACGGAATACTGCGGTGTAAGGTACACACAAGTATAGCACGGAATACTGCGGTGTAAGGTACACACAAGTATAGCACGGAATACTGCGGTGTAAGGTACACACAAGTATAGCACGGAATAGTGTGGTGTAAGGTACACACAAGTATAGCACGGAATACTGCGGTGTAAGGTACACACAAGTATAGCACGGAATACTGCGGTGTAAGGTACACACAAGTATAGCACGGAATACTGTGGTGTAAGGTACACACAAGTATAGCACGGAATACTGCGGTGTAAGGTACACACAAGTATAGCACGGAATAGTGTGGTGTAAGGTACACACAAGTATAGCACGGAATAGTGTGGTGTAAGGTACACACAAGTATAGCACGGAATACTACGGTGTAAGGTACACACAAGTATAGCACGGAATACTGCGGTGTAAGGTACACACAAGTATAGCACGGAATAGTGCGGTGTAAGGTACACACAAGTATAGCACGGAATAGTGTGGTGTAAGGTACACACAAGTATAGCACAGAATAGTGTGGTGTAAGGTACACACAAGTATAGCACGGAATAGTGTGGTGTAAGGTACACACAAGTATAGCACGGAATAGTGTGGTGTAAGGTACACACAAGTATAGCACGGAATAGTGTGGTGTAAGGTACACACAAGTATAGCACGGAATAGTGTGGTGTAAGGTACACACAAGTATAGCACGTAATACTGTGGTGTAAGGTACACACAAGTATAGCACGGAATACTGTGGTGTAAGGTACACACAAGTATAGCACGGAATAGTGTGGTGTAAGGTACACACAAGTATAGCACGGAATAGTGTGGTGTAAGGTACACACAAGTATAGCACGGAATAGTGTGGTGTAAGGTACACACAAGTATAGCACGGAATAGTGTGGTGTAAGGTACACACAAGTATAGCACGTAATACTGTGGTGTAAGGTACACACAAGTATAGCACGGAATACTGTGGTGTAAGGTACACACAAGTATAGCACGGAATACTGTGGTGTAAGGTACACACAAGTATAGCACGGAATACTGCGGTGTAAGGTACACACAAGTATAGCACGGAATACTGTGGTGTAAGGTACACACAAGTATAGCACGGAATAGTGCGGTGTAAGGTACACACAAGTATAGCACGGAATACTGTGGTGTAAGGTACACACAAGTATAGCACGGAATACTGCGGTGTAAGGTACACACAAGTATAGCACGGAATACTGCGGTGTAAGGTACACACAAGTATAGCACGGAATACTGTGGTGTAAGGTACACACAAGTATAGCACGGAATACTGCGTGTAAGGTACACACAAGTATAGCACGGAATGGTGTGGTGTAACGTACACACAAGTATAGCACGGAATGGTGTGGTGTAAGGTACACACGTTGTATTCGTTGTTGAGCAAAGTTAATGATTTGTTTCAGTTGTTTCTCCTGACTCATTTTCCTATTGTACTCTATGGAGAAATAAGTCAGGAGAAACAACCATCCAAAGTGATCCATCCATATCTACTGCATATCTGGCAGCAGAGTGATGGTTTGAGGCTCGTTTGATACCTCAGACACTTGATGACTTACAGCCATTTTACCATGTATTCTATACTGTTCCAGTGTCATTTATACCTTAATCTAGTCCCACCCCCCAATTCCCATAGAGATCCATTCAAATGCAGTGAGGTTATAGTATCGCTTGTAAGAGTACCTGAAAATAAGATATCAAGAGTCTTTTGATGTTGTTGGGTCACTGACATCAGGAAGTCATGGCATGCAAAGGATATGCAACCAAATATTAAATATGATAATTTTATTATATATGTTATATGTTCATTTGTCCAATTACCTTTGGTCCCCAAAAATGGGGGGATAAAAAGGTTCTATAATTTCTAAATGGTTCACCCGATATGGATGTAAAAACCCTCAAATTAAAGCTGAAAGTCTGCACTTTAACCTCATTGCCACTGTTCCAGTTCAAATCCAATGTGCTGGAGTACAGAGCCAAAACAACAAAAATTGTGTCACTGTCCAAATACTTACTTAGATTGTAGTCCCAAACTATATTCTTTTTCAGGGTGTTTGAGGATAAGAGATCATTTTTTAAAATAGTTTCCCAAAGAATCCTATTATTTTCTTTTATATATGATAGTCTGCGTGAGACGGAAATATTTTCATATATATATATATATATATATATATATTTACTATAGTGAACAGAATATGGACAGTAAACTGAGGCAAATGTGCAGCCAATCAGTGGGCATGAACAGGTTGAAATTCCATTAAATTCCCAGGAAGACCAGCCAATGAAATGCTCAGAAGCATGGTTTAATGCTGTTCTCTTTTATTCTGACAAATCATCATCAATGTTACACAAACAGGACTGAGGAAGCACGACTCAGGGGACGAGTCACGTGATCAGCTCTGCCAATGGGATGACCTATCCACACCTACCCAGCCAATCAGAGCATTGCTGAATCCTGCCCCATCCTACCCAACCAATCAGAGCATTACTGAATCCTGCCCCATCTTACCCAACCAATCAGAGCATTACTGAATCCTGCCCCATCTTACCCAACCAATCAGAGCATTACTGAATCCTGCCCCATCTTACCCAACCAATCAGAGCATTACTGAATCCTGCCCCATCTTACCCAACCAATCAGAGCATTACTGAATCCTGCCCCATCTTACCCAACCAAATGAGACAGACCCACTTTAAAGGAAAAACAAAGAAAACATCAGAATAACAAAGTTAATCTCACAAAGATTTAACAGTTTGATAAAATACAGAAGAAAGGAACAAAGTTTTTATTATAAACAAGTTATCTCACAGCAGCCCCCTAAAAAAATAAACAGAGAAATCAAAGTGGGAGGGTCATAACCGAGTTCTGTACAACAGTTTAAATATTCATATCGCTCTGAAAAGACCCTCCCTTTAAATGCTAACACACCCTCATCGTGCACACCCTCATCCAACACACCCTCATCGTGCACACCCTCATCGTGCACACCCTCATCGTGCACACCCTCGTGCACACCCTCATCGTGCACACCCTCGTGCACACCCTCATCGTGCACAAACAGAACTGCCCAAATATTGGAACTCAAGATGCTACTCCTGACGCAACATTTCCTCTTTCCATTTTTCCTCTTATAAGCCGGTTTCAGGTTAAATTGGCAGGTCGGGACGTCATTGTACCGTTTAGAAAAGGTACTTAACCTGAACTGCTTCAGTACGCAAGTCCCTCTGGATAAAATAAAAGTGTCTGTTGAATGTAACGTACTGGTGAAACACCCTCAGGTACATTATAAAGCGGAGAATCCCCTCAGGTAAACCTCGACACTGATCTGTTCACAGGTAGCC
Organism: Ilyophis sp. 1 JC-2022; assembly: GCA_022702515.1. Taxonomy (NCBI): domain Eukaryota; kingdom Metazoa; phylum Chordata; class Actinopteri; order Anguilliformes; family Synaphobranchidae; genus Ilyophis; species Ilyophis sp. 1 JC-2022. The sequence goes on along the minus strand of CM040395.1, from coordinate 70,360,255 downwards.
AGTTACTGTCATCAGCATTCTCCGTTTAACGCCAAGTTCCAATTTGACAGAACTGTGTTCAGTATCCGAGTTGGAAAACTGGGTAAAATTAACGAGGCAGGTGGCTGACCAGTGTCCCTTGCTCAGAAAATACAGACCACCACTGCACTCACAGTATAATCTGCGCTAACGTGCTAATCCAGCTAACCTTAAAAAACATGCAGGAGACCAAAGTGAGTAGGTTTTGCATGACCTACTTAAATTTTTTTGGGACAGTTCTGAAGTGCTAACATTATGGTGCTGTCCTTAGCTCTCCACATATATCTGTGATGTCAGTGCAGAGCACCAGTAGAATTACATATCCTTGTCATTTCCACCAATAGGAAGCAACATCCTCCTTGCCGTGTCACACTGAGTGGATGTCAAGCAGTAGTAAAGAACAGCCAATAAAAGTGTGTGCCGTCTACACAGAATCCCAGTGTGGGCCAATCAGAACCATTCCTCCTTACTGTAACTCAGTGTGTGCTGTCTACACAGAATCCCAGTGTGGGCCAATCAGAACCACCCCTCCTTACTGTAACTCAGTGGGGAGACACGAAGGTAACTGTTTATTGTGCGTTAAAACAAACCGACATACAAACTAATTTCCTTTTTTCCATAATAAATTAAAAACCAAAAAGATGTTTTGGATATTTTTAAGGTTCCAAATTTGGATAAAATATTTTATGAGATTACAATGCATACAAAAATATGAATTTGTACATTACAGTGCAGATAACAAATGCATCCATTCATTTAAAACACACACAATGCAAACAGCCTCTTCAATGAACACATTAAGGTCACTTATTCACCAGTGTCAGTTACTGGGAGCATTACAGGACAGACCTCACAAAACATTTTTGGACAGTTTTGTGTCAGAGTGGAACAAACCAATCTCTATGAAATCCACAGCTTGCATCCTATTGGTTGACCCAGAGGAGGGTTTCACTCACTGTCCAATCAAACGCAGGAGGGCCGAGCAGCATACACTCATTATTGCCCCATCTGTCTGTCCGTCTGTCTGTAATCGCACTTGGGATCATCCTCCTCCATTCCTACTGCACACCACCAGAGCCAACACACAGGAACCAATCACACGCAGTCCACTGTCACCACGGACACATATTGACCCAATCAGAGGTGATGTGATTGGCATGTTCCGTCCCGTGTGTAGGAATCAGAGCACGAATCAAAAACTTCACAGCTTCAGTTCTCTTCCACACAGAGTACTTGTCTTTTTGGAAATTTCTATCTTTTTTTTCTTTTCTTTTTTTAAAAATCAAACATGGCAGCTCTGCAATCACTGCTGCATTTATTTATTCACCATATTTTCCCACCTGAATCTCCCAGATGTACAGAAGGTGAGGAAATAATCATGACATCTATTTGGATCAGAAATATATATTTTTTAACAGTAATGAGTTTAGAGTCCAGTGTTTTTGGTACACCCCCCCCCCCCAACACACACACAGGAAATCCCTCTCCCTCCCTCTCACACACACACACACACACACACACACACACACACACACACACAGGTAATCTCTCGCTCTCTCGCTAGCGCACACACACACACACAGCGAAGCGTTTTGCTGGGACTGTACCAACTCGTCCCATTCAGCGCTGGGGCCCGGAGGAGGGCGGGGCAGTTTTTGGGGTCAGCGCTTCTTGTCCTTCCTCCTCCTCTCCTTTCGGGGAGGCTGGGCGGGGCCACAAGGCAGGACGCTGACGCGCCCGTCGGGGGAGCACTGGAGGGCGTGGTGGGCCGGGCTGAGCCGGAGCTGGGCCAGGATACGGTGCGTGAGAAGCTGCAGCCGCTGCGTGAGTCCGACCCTCGCCCGTGCGCTCTGAGCGCGCTCCCGCAGAAGCCCCTCCCTCTGCCGCTCCAGACGCCCCACCTCCCCCTCCAGCCGGCCAATCGCCTCTAGCTTGCGCCGCCGGCAGTTCCGCGCGGCCAGCTTGTTCTTCCCGCGACGGCGTATATCCCGGAGCAGCGTGACCTGTGACCCTGTTAGGCCCCGCCCCCCCAGCAGCTGCAGGAAGTCCTCCACGGGCATGCCCACGATCTCCCGCACCGACACGGGAATGGAGAGCGCACGCGCGCGCTGCTCGTCCCTGCTCATATCCTCTTCATCCTCATCCTCATCCTCTTCATCCTCCTCATCCTCATCCTCCTCGCTTAGCACCTCCTCCTTCACCTCCGCCCCGCAGGCCAGGGCCAGAGCCGGGTAGGTGTGGTCGTGCCGGACCGACTCCGCCTGTGCCAGGGGCGACCAGACGTCTGTTGCCATAGCATCGCTGCTCCACCCCGCCGCGCCCTCGTACCCCAAACGTCCCAACGACGCCTCCGATGGGTCGGGGGAGGCGGGGCTACGGGAACCCGAGCCCAGCGATAGGCCGGAGTCTGAGTCCCGCCCTTCCAAGGCGGCTACGCCCTCTAGACCGGACACGCCCTCCAGGCCCAGCAGGTTGATCTGCTCGAACACGGCCTCGTCCAGGAAGCCCGACCCGCCCGGCGGCCCGTATGGGTGGGAGGAGTTAGAGGACTCCAGCCGGAACACCCGTCTGGCTACGCCCCCTCCCTGAGGCTCTGCTCTGGAGGCCACGCCCCCCGTAACCATGGCGTCCTGTAGGCTCACGTCCTGGCTGATGGCGCTGGTGATGTTATCCAGGTCCTTCCACACAAAAGCAGTGTGACAACAAAATTACTTCAGCGCATCAGCAACATTTCAGCAACATTACAGCAACCGTTTCATCTCAAGCCAAGGTAAGACATTTTTAGAGTGTGGGGGAGAATGTTGTAGCGTATTCACCAGTGAAAATGTATTATTGCTGAGTGGTATGAGCTCATCTTTGGAAGAGCTAGCAGGTTAGCACATCAAATAACTGAAATTATTGGGAAATTGGCCAGATTTAGCATTCGGTAAGTAGCTGGAGGTATAGCTAGCTACTTAACGAACACTAAATATGACCAATTTCCCAATAATTTCAGTTATTTGATGTGCTAGCCACTGAGGGACACAACAAAATTAATTGTAGATTGACCGCGCCATTTGTTCTGATGACACCGGAAACATAATTACCTGGTTACTGAAACCGGCAACCCGGAAATATGAGAAGGGCCTATACACACAAATACATGTACTGTACAACTTTAATACTTTAATACGGCACAAACACATGACGTTGTACTCATGTGTGAACAGAAGACAGACTGCCATGGACCGCGCGTGCCACTCGTGATTTTCAATACGAACCGCTTACCTTCATACGTTTGGTGGTTTTTATATAAGCCGTGATCAGGCGAATTTTAGCGTATATTTTCTCAATCATTATGCAATGTAATTGGATATAATTCAAAACAAAAACCCAAAATATGCGATAATGTTTTATGCAGTTATTTGATCTATTTACAACGGAATTAATGGGAAATGGTTTGGGATTTGGCAATTCTATGCAAATACCCGAATTATGCGATAATTCATTATGCAAGGAAGTGGATTCTACTGTATGTACAACATTAATATTATATATTAACAGTTAACCAAGTTAACCAAGTTAACCATGATGCTTCAATGACTCACATCGAATCCTGACAGAGACAGGAAGTCCTGCCACTGCTGGTCCATGTCCCGGCTGGGGAAGGTCTGGGGTTCGAGGCCCAATGGCGGCTCATCCAGCAGCGGCACACCGTTTCCACGGAGACCCTGAAGAACAGAAAACACAGAGCGCCTTTTCACACAGGATCCCCCCAAAAAATGTAAAGTGCTAAAATAAAACACAGCTTGCTTTTCTCCCCGATAAGCAAATCTAAACATTGAACTGTCAAACAGAAACCAGAATGGCACGTTGAGAGATGCTGCATCCGCGCGTGTGCTCATCTCCACCCTGAACGCAATATGCATGGGGCTAAAAGTTTGATCTTGCACAGTTGCACTGTGAAGGCGGGCTGAATGTAATATGCATGGGGCTAAAAGTTTGATCTTGCACAGTTGCACTGTGAAGGCGGGCTGAATGTAATATGCATGGGGCTAAAAGTTTGATCTTGCACAGTTGCACTGTGAAGGCGGGCTGAATGTAATATGCATGGGGCTAAAAGTTTGATCTTGCACAGTTGCACTGTGAAGGCGGGCTGAATGTAATATGCATGGGGCTAAAAGTTTGATCTTGCACAGTTGCACTGTGAAGGCGGGCTGAATGTAATATGCATGGGGCTAAAAGTTTGATCTTGCACAGTTGCACTGTGAAGGCGGGCTGAATGTAATATGCATGGGGCTAAAAGTTGGATCTTGCACTGTGAAGTCAGGCTCTGACCGACTGGGGAAAAAATGAAAGATTCAGGTTATTGCGCAACTGTCAACATTTCCATAAAGTTTAATCAGAATCGGAGTAGAATTGTTCGAGTTATGGATGACAGACAGACAGACAGACAGACAGACACAGGAGCGAGAACAATACGCCCTGCTTGCGATACGCGGCTGCGCCCGGTGTAATGAAGAGGAATAACGGTTCTGGCAGGACAGGGAAGGTTAGAGCCATGGGGTAACGCTGCGTTCACACAGCGAGCAACTGGTCGCCGAGTCGGTCAATTCTACGAGGCTGGGGGCGGGGCAAGAGCTTCCCGTTGTGTCATCCAAGTCAGTTCGTGCAGCTACAATTGTTTGATACAGATAAACAACGGCAGTAGGCACATATAACAAAGATATATTTGCGATGCATCCAGGCTGGTAGATCCAATATGATATTGGAACCCTAGTGCTTTAACTGCCTACACATAACACACACAACTAAACAGCATTCCTGACAATACAGTAGGCTCTAGAAGTGTCATGACGTTACATTAGCCTACCTGTGAACAGTAAATCATACCTTTTCGCCGTTTTGGCTTCCAATAGCCTAGCCTACATGATATGCTAACGTTAGCTAAACATAGCATTTATCTAGTGTTGTGTGAACGTTTAATTCACACAATAAAATAACAAAGACCTTACCATCGGTACCAAGGGCACTCGCAATTGCCCTCCAAGCGTCAATTTTTAGGCGCTTATCCCGGTATTGCTTTTGGAATACATTAAACAGGACGTGGTAGGCTTGGACCATTATTATTAGCTGCTACTCCATTGCTGCAATTTGAGTGAAATCGGGCGGAACAATTATTCACGAAATGAAGATTGTGTCATCCAAGTCAGTTCGTGCAGCTACAATTATTTGATAAAGAGAAACAACGGCAATAGCCTACGTATAACAAAGACATATTTGCGATGCATCCTATTCTTTATAGTTATGTCATGACACTGATAATGATGTGTTCTCGCTAGCTAGCGATAGGCTAGCCTATATCTATCTTTGTCGCGAGCTACCAATCTTTATCTACTATCTACGCTAGATACATAGATAGATGCATGTATGTATAAAACTCAACATGTATTTTTTGGCTCAATGTGATATTGGTAGAACAGCTACACATATCCTTTAAGGTTATGTTATACATTGAACAGGACGTAGTAGGCTTGGACCATTATTATTAGCTGCTACTCCATTGCTGCAATTTAAGTGAAATCGGGCGGAACAATTATTCACGAAATAGTTTTGTGTCGGTTGGGGAAATATGAAGTGTGGAACTCTGATTGGCTGTTACGGCCGATGGTCGGTCAAAAGTTCAGTTTCGGGCAACATTTATCGGCCGATTTTGGTCGCTCAGTTTCCTAGTCGCTCAGGTCGCTGACCGTCGCTCAGCTTCATAGAGAATGAATGGTCCGGCGACTGGGCGACCGAAGTTGCTGCATGTGTGAACGCAGCGTTAGAGCGCATACTTCACATATATTTCACATTAAGAGCGTGGCAGCCGGGACTCATCACTCTACCTCAGGATCCAAGGTGGGGCTGTAGTCCAGGCCCAGGGGCGCATCAGTGACCCCTCCCTCAGGCACAGGGGGAACATCCTGCCCCGGTCTCCACAGCAACGCCCCCAGTGTCTCAGTGTCCTGCAAAGGGGGGTCAGTACAGTCAGACTGCATCTAAAACCAGCTCCACCACCATCACATTCTCCTGAAACCAGCTGTTCTACACTGTATCTAAAACCAGCTCCACCACCATCACATTCCCCTGAAACCAGCTGTTCTACACTGTATCTAAAACCAGCTCTACCACCATCACATTCTCCTGAAACCAGCTGTTCTACACTGCATCTAAAACCAGCTCCACCACCATCACATTCTCCTGAAACCAGCTGTTCTACACTGCATCTAAAACCAGCTCTACCACCATCACATTCTCCTGAAACCAGCTGTTCTACACTGCATCTAAAACCAGCTCCACCACCATCACATTCCCCTGAAACCAGCTGTTCTACACTGTATCTAAAACCAGCTCTACCACCATCACATTCCCCTGAAACCAGCTGTTCTACACTGCATCTAAAACCAGCTCTACCTGCATCACATTCCCCTGAAACCACCTGTTCTACACTGCATCTAAAACCAGCTCCAACACCATCACATTCTCCTGAAACCAGCGGTTCTACACTGCATCTAAAACCAGCTCTACCCGCATCACATTCCCCTGAAACCAGCTGTTCTACACTGCATCTAAAAGCAGCTCCACCACCATTGCATTCCCCTGAAACCAGCTGTTCTACACTGCATCTAAAACCAGCTCTACCCGCATCACATTCCCCTGATACCAGCTGTTCTACACTGCATCTAAAACCAGCTCCAACACCATCACATTCCCCTGAAACCAGCTGTTCTACACTGCATCTAAAACCAGCTCTACCACCATCACATTCTCCTGAAACCAGCTGTTCTACACTGCATCTAAAACCAGCTCTACCACCATCACATTCTCCTGAAACCAGCTGTTCTACACTGCATCTAAAACCAGCTCTACCACCATCACATTTTCCTGAAACCAGCTGTTCTACACTGCATCTAAACCCAGCTCCACCACCATCACATTCTCCTGAAACCAGCTGTTCTACACTGTATCTAAAACCAGCTCCACCACCATCACATTCTCCTGAAACCAGCAGTTCTACACTGCATCTAAACCCAGCTCTACCACCATCACATTTTCCTGAAACCAGCTGTTCTACACTGCATCTAAAACCAGCTCCACCACCATCACATTCTCCTGAAACCAGCTGTTCTACACTGCATCTAAAACCAGCTCTACCACCATCACATTCTCCTGAAACCAGCTGTTCTACACTGCATCTAAAACCAGCTCCACCACCATCACATTCCCCTGAAACCAGCTGTTCTACACTGCATCTAAAACCAGCTCCACCACCATCACATTTTCCTGAAACCAGCTGTTCTACACTGCATCTAAAACCAGCTCTACCACCATCACATTCTCCTAAAACCAGCTGTTCTACACTGCATCTAAAACCAGCTCCACCATCACATTCTCCTGAAACCAGCTGTTCTACACTGCATCTAAAACCAGCTCTACCACCATCACATTCCCCTGAAACCAGCTGTTCTACAACATATACCAAAATATATTCTGTTCCAAAAAGAATGCTGTTTGCAGTTACTGACTATAAGAGTATTCATTATCTCTTTTCCGTACTTAGTTTTTTTAAGTTGGTCTGGGTGAGAGCATATTTTAAGTTGGTCTGGGTGAGAGCATATTTTAAGTTGGTCTGGGTGAGAGCATATTTTAAGTTGGTCTGGGTGAGAGCATATTTTAAGTTGCTCTGGGTGAAAGCATATTTTAAGTTGCTCTGGGTGAAAGCATATTTTAAGTTGCTCTGGGTGAAAGCATCGTCTAAATGTATGTTATGTAAAGTAATCACTCATAATAATATAAGGTATTGTGATCAGGCCTCACCTGAATTACATAAGCGGGTAATCACCTGTGCTAAGAGGTGTGGCATCGAAGGTGTGGGTTAGCACATTAATGGTGCGTGTGTGTGTGTGTGTGTGTGTTCATATGGATGTTGAGTGTAGTGAAAAAGATGACAGATCTTATAAACTTCTCTCACATGCTGAGATTTCTGTTGGGCTGTATTTTCTGGACTCTTTACAGGAGTAAAGTTATGTAACTTTAGAGCCTCTCTTAGTGAGAACCTCAGCCAAGCTCTCCCTACATAGAGCCAAAACAATTACAGGCTTACACAAATCATCAATGGATCATTTAACCGACTAGAAATATCTGTCTCAACCAGTTTCAATAATTGTAGACAGCCACAGAAATAGACAAGTGCAGGAATGGGTTACATAACCGGCTCCATTTGCCCAGATTTAAGCATTCACACACAAATATAAGGGCTTTGGTTGGTGTGTTTCACAGGGAAAAGTCAAACGCCCCTTCCAACAGGGTTGACAAACGTCATCATTTCATAGAAGACCTGTCAAATTCCCCAGAAGGTTAAAGCCTGGCACCCCATCAGCACACTCAGCTTCACTCAATGGTGAAATAAAGGACATGAACAATTTAACAATGAGTGACACTGTAGTACTTTAAGTAAAGAAATGAGGGAATGGTTTATTTCTATGGTCTACCACTACCTGAAGGTCTCCAGGGAAACAGTACCATGCCTCTGTTCCTACTGGCTCAGAGCGGGGATACGATGATCAGAGCTGGGCTCGCCAACTGGAAAAACGGGCTGTTACACAGAAACGTCTGGTAAGGTGTTGCACGTTTCTGGAAGGCGCGGCTCAGACGGGTGAACAGCTGCATCGCTTGTGCACTATGACATCACCGCCATGCGCGAGATCTGAGTTCGGGTCCAACGTCAAACCACAAAACCCACACAAAATATATAAAAACCTGCGGTGCATCACGTGTTACGGTGGCCTGTATCAGATGGCCACGCCAGATCTTGTTAAATCTGTCACTCGTTGGGCTTGGGTGTACATCTGTTCTAGCCAGGACATCTTAGGCCTACTGGCTTAACTGGGTGATCGGTAACAGACTATTTTATCTTGAGGGTGCTCATTCACCTGTGCCTTTAAAAAAAACCCACAGGAGGAATACATGCGGTGCCCCACAGCTGTTCAACGGATGAGATCAAATATCTAAAAAAAAAAAAAAGCCAGCTCTGGGCCTGCCGAGGTGCAAGTGCCCTCCAGCAAGTGTCATGTGCTGTTGCCAGGGCAACGGTTTTTACAACAGGTGCTCCGGACGGACTCCGCTAACCGGCTGAAGTCTATTGTTTTCCGTCACCCAAAAGACTTAACCTCGGCGCTAATCCGCAATTCAGCTGCTAATGAAACTTGTGTGGAGTGCAGATCCGGAACAGGGGTGACACACCGGACTGTTTCTCCAAACAAACTTCCTAATTTTCTGCGTAACAAAGCGGAAACCGCCAAATCAAAAAGTAGGCTTGGCCTATATAAGATATATAAACATAACTGGTATTGGGAA
>CM040395.1:70338359-70345859 GCA_022702515.1 Ilyophis sp. 1 JC-2022 | reverse complement strand
AGTGTGTCTTTAAAGTCCATGTACCTGAAACTTCTGACAAAGTTTTCAATCTTTTGCAGTCATCGATGCTGCATAATTTACAAACAAATAAAAGTGGCTTAATGCTCCTTTTACTAATTGCATTTGAGATAATCTGCTCTTCGCTTGTTTTCATCTTTGGGATTTTTACAACATAGGCTATGACTGTATTTGTTCTTGTGGAACAGAGTGAATTTCGCACTGAAGTACGACATTGACATTTACATGTTACATTTTTTTCTTGATAAGAAAAATATATCTTACAGTATTTGTTGCAAATCGAGTCGCACTGAAGACAAATTGACGATCTCAGCCCGTCCTCGGTTGAGAATTGGGGGTGTAATTAGGACTTCACCGGACTTCACTTGTCATTGGAGGTTGCCTCCCCAAATGCTCCAACATCTGTCATGACCTTCGACCCCGTCGTTCACCGACCAATCAAACGGTGGGTCGGTTCTAAACCCAGAATTATCCACGTCGGCAAAAAGGCGAATGGCAGAATTGAAAACTTTTCACTTTTGACGCCCGTGTAGGTTAATCCGTGCTGTTAAAACAGTCTTTAGAGCACGTGCGTTGAGTCCGTGACTAATCTGTCTTCCAGAAAAGTAGCTAGCTAGTTTGGCTCGCTGTTACATAGCCTATTGCCAGATGGCTATAGTTATGTAAAGAATGGGATGCGTGTTTAAACTGAGAGCTAGCTAGCTAACTGTAGCTCTTTGCAGTTAAACAGACAGCTCATTTTTGCATTTGCATGTTTTAACGATTCGTGATTCCGTGAATTAATACGAATTGTAGCCTAACTATTGTTGTGTTAACGTAAGTACCATTGTCTATGTCAACAGTTGTGTGATTTAATGAGCGTATTTGCAGGTTAGGTAGAAAACATTTCATTAAAACAAGCTACATATAGTAACACATGTTTTAGTAGCGTTTTGGGGCTAGATGGCGAGCTGCAATCTTAAATTTTGTATTAATGTGCTTTATTTCTGAGTTTAATAAGTCGTTGTATGGCACTTGGAATGACGTGTCATCCATGCACATGTCACGTTTGACATGTATTTTCTGCGGAGTAAATTCTGTAGAAATGCAAAATATGTATTTCATTGCAATAGCGTTAATCAAAATGTGATTCTCTCGTCCCAGCTGTTTTCAGCTCGTTCTTGTCTTGGCTTTGTCTTATTCCATTTTAACTCCTGCAACGTGTCTGACTCTCTAAGCGTTTCGAGCTGCGCTCTGCCTGACGCGGTTCACTGCGATGCACAGAGAAGAATCATTTTGTTTCTGAATGCAAAGTTCTGTAACACGTAGACTCTGTATACTATAGAAGTCAGTGCACTACAGAACTTTGTTATCGGGGACACCTGAGCGCGTGGGCATCGCAGGTACGGACGGTGGCAGACTGCGTTCATGTGTTCAGTAAGTAAATTAAGATGTCCATATGTTTAGCTATGTAAAGAAAGTGTCTCGTCTTTGTGCACAGAGTCGATGTAAAGGTTGACGTCACAATTGCGTCTAACAAACTTTTATACAGTATCTCACTGTGATTGTGACGTTTCATTCACGGTTCTATTTTGTTTCCTCGTGAATGTTTTCAGGTGAATGCATTTGACAAACCTGTGTTTCCTTCCAAGGGAATAAATCGCCATTCATGATATTCAAGAGAAAAAAAGATTGAAATTCTGGTGCCATGGCGCCCTCTGCTGGCTGTGGTGGCTCCAGGTAACGTTCCTGGCTGGAACACAGTGATGTCCAATCTAAGAAAGGGTTTGTGTGGGGTGGGATTTTGTTATCGCCCAGTACTTAAACCTGATTCAGCAAATTAAGTAATCCTGGTCTTTAATTAAGACCTTGATGAGTTGAATCAGGTGTTTTAGTGCTGGGCTAGAACAAAACCTGCAGCCACACCAGTTCTCTTCTAACCTGGGGGTTAGTTTGGTGTCATGGGGATTCTGACCTCCTCAAACTGAATAACTCCATAAACTATATTGACTCGTATCAGCGTCCTTAATTACAGCGTACCCAAGCACTGAGGAGATGCATTCATATATGGGTAATAAATATGAGTCTATTAGGAGACTGGAAAAGTGTAATGATGATATTAAAATCTTGGACATCTGTGTTTGCTGAAGTTAATTAGCATGTGTGTAGGTGAGTGTACTAGCATGAACACAGGTGTGTGTGTGTGTCTGTGTGTACACACAGATATGAGTCAGCTAGCATATGGTTAAGGAGAAGCCAAATGTGTTTACAAGGAAGAAATATAAGCTAAAAATACATCCTATCCCCAAGCTCATTCCCTGTTAAGACAAAACCATGCTTTGGTTTATTCAACTGTAATTTTACAAGTTTTATTCTAAACCCCCCAACCAACCAACCAACCATGGTGCCTTCACCTGTCCATGGCAGGTAATTGTGATTCAGGTTGCAGGTGTAGCTGTTCAGTGGGCCGATTCACCTGAGTTTACCTCGCATTGCTCAGGTGCACAAAAGCAGTTTAACACCTGAGATTTTAACCTGTGTCCAACTGTGTTAGGATTCCATCCAGTTTCCAAGATTTCAGACCACAGTGCAAATCCCAGTGCACTAATGCAACCCTAGTCTTAAGTGAGTTTATTGTGAATTATTAATGTTTATTAGATTGTCATGGTAATAATAAATGAATAATGGTACATTTGCGTGGACATCAGAAATACGTTTGCTGTAGGGATGGACGCGTACTGTATGCACATAGCGCCATCTGCTGGTTAACTGTCATATGCACGTGTACCTGGTCAATTACTTTAAATTGTTTTTTGTTTAATTAATTCAGTTGCAAATGAAACAGCCCTTTGTAGTTTGTGATCGTTAAGCAGTTTTCATATTGACGCCTCTGTGAGGACGGCGTTGGAAATACTTAGGTTTTGAATAAACAGTTTTGTCATTGAAGCAGTTTTGAGGTAAGCACATATAACAAAGATGGCTATTTATAAGCTGTTCAAAAAGTATATATACAGAGGGAGAGAGAGTAAAATATCGTATTAAATCATAATCGAAATGTAAAACTTGTTCTTGTGTTCTAACCCACAGTCTGGTTCTAACTCGCGTAAAGCAAGCATCAAGAAATCATACTTAAGCTCTACAGCTCCATCTGCTGGTGAGAGAGAGTATCGTTACTGCCGAGTCCACGCGCCTGGGAAGCACGGAGGTGTGGGTATGCTGTGATTCCAATCCACCCTTTAGCGAGCGTCCTGCTTTAGGGTATAAATATCCTGTTTATCTATATATGGGGGGCTATGTATAAAACGTGCTGTAATTTCTACATGGTGATACCAAAATGTATAAAATACCCTTTAATAAAAGCTGAAAATCTGCACTTAAACCACATGTGAATTGTTTTATTACGAATCTAAAATTGTGGCGTACAGAGCCAAAATTTTTTTTAAAGTCCAAAAACATTATGGAGGGGTGTCGCTATATCGCGGTGCTTTGTGCGATGTTAAAGGGAGAGAGCACTATGCGCTATAAATTAAATCACAATTTAAGATTGTAATAAATACAGACTATAGCGTATAGAGCCATTCGGAATGTTCCCGCTCCCAGTGTCGCTTTCAGCAGCGCGTGGATGCCCGGTTCCCGTATAAAGATTACGTCACAGTAACCGAGCGTACTTATTGTCTTTATTACAATGTAGCGTCACAGTAACCGAGCGTACTTATTGTCTTTATTACAATGTAGCGTCACAGTAACCGAGCGTACTTATTGTCTTTATTACAATGTAGCGTCACAGTAACCGAGCGTACTTATTGTCTTTATTACAACGTAGCCTACACAGAATTTGAGGACAACTTTAGGTCGGCTATACGTGGATTTTTCATAACCATAACGATTTCACCAAAGAACGAAACTCTGCTTCTGTACGAGGGATTCGTTTTATAAACATTGTGAAAATACACGGGCACAAAAACTCTCTGGACATACAGACTTCATATTAGTTTAAAATAGAAATAAAATCAAATAGAAACCACCTGAAAAAAACAAAATATTTGAACACAGAACTTCCTACCAAACAAGCCATAACAGACCGTAGCCTACAGAAAACTGGTTTATTTTAGCGCGTTGGATGATAAAACAGATTTTAAAAATGTTTATTCATTATTAAAAAGGCAGCTAGAATAGTCCAACTGTAGGCTACAAATTTAATGTAACCGCAAAACGTGTCAAATTTATGTAATTGATTTAAATTGATTTACTACGTATGAATATGGGCTAGTGCTGGTGCTAGTCTATCATGAAATATTTACGACTTTTGAAAACGAATTCAGCATTAACCTATCGTAAATACAGGATTTAAAAAATTATAAGCCTACATCCCTGTTGTTAGATATAGCATTTTAAACATCTTTTTTTTTTAAAGCGAATTATTTAATAATTAGGATTATTTAATAATCTGGATAATTTTCATTATTAGTAATATTGTAGCCTATATACACAGAAATCACACAATTCTGTGTTCTCTTATAAAAATGATCGTGTAGTACCTTTTCGGGTCTTATCCAAGCCCGCCCTAGGCAATATACATTTACATTGAAGTTTTTTGATTGGTGGGTATTCAACATTAGGGGCTGGTCTTTCCATCAACGGAAAGAACGTCACTGACACGTGGAGTAACATTTTTTTCTCTCGTTTAGATTTCTATTGGGCTGTTGAAAATGACATCACAATGGAGGGGGAAGGCTATTCGGCGAATAGCTTAACCCTAGAAGGGGCGTTCGTCACCTTTTATCTGATTGGTTTAAATGTAGTCCATGGGGCGTGGTCCGAGGTCATTTCAATAATTTCATTGCTTGCAGTCAGGAGGTTTTATGAATATACTCAACGTCTCTTGGATTAAACAAGTTAATAATTTATGTAACCTGTTCTGTTTAGCAATAATATAATGTTATAATATAGCCTATATGTTTTGAGTAAACGCACACAGCCTATAACCTATATAGAACACGCATGTAAACTTATACATATATGCACAAAACGCATTTTGTGTATTGGTTCTGTCAAAATAAACTTTGTTTCTGATAAAACATCATTTTATCAGAACAAATAATACTAATAAGTTGGAAATAAATATGTACACACGGCTACAGTCGAAAACACGACTTGCTTGGTGCACTGTCTACATAAAGGAAATAAATGCTGAATTCAAGTCACAAAATGTTGACAGTGCAGTTTACACTAACTCATAAATTACAGCATTTTAACACGGCCAACCGCAATTATCTATATTGTTATAAATATTGATATTAGCACACAGCAAAGGCAGGTGTACAAAAATTACTTTTGAATAAGTGAAATATAATGACAAAATCTTTGGTTAAAATAACATCAACAGCGAAAAGTACAAAAAATTATAGTAATATTTTCCGTTTATGGATGTTATTTTATCAGAAACAATAAACAAAGTTTATTTTGTCAGAAACAATACACAAAATACGTTTCGTGCATATATGTATAAGTTTACATGCGTGTTCTATGTAGGTTTTGTGTACGCTGTGTGCATTTACTCAAAACATAGCCTATAGGCTAGGCTATATCCTATATAACATTCTATTATTAAGTTGTCACGGGCACGGGGGATCAAAGGGCCCAATGACAGTTCTATTTATTTTTTCTGGGGCTCGTGGACAAACGTTTGATATCTGAACTCCTCATACTGAACTCTATTTTTATCAGGAAAACGAACCTATTTACACTGAATACCGACAAAATGTGCTCGGCTTTATTAATTTGACTAATCCCACCATTTTTATTCAGTGCATTTTAAAAACATTTTGCAGGGGTAATAGTTTGTTATTTTAATAATTTGGGAATTACATCCTTTACTTGTTTTAGTCATGTTCCTTTTGGTTCTCATACTCTCAAAGACATGTTTAAAACAAAGATTATATCTGTTCTGTAGTTTAATACATGTTTATTTTATAACGTGTCCCACTGTTTAATGCTGTCTACACCATCGTTCTAAGTTCTGCTTAGACTAATCATTTTAGCAGCCTACGCTAATATTGAGATACTATCCTATCTATCATCGGTGATCTGTTCGTAAGAACTATCGATTTGTTTGAAGTTGCTCTCACACTATAGGATGCGGAACACAAACCAAATGCGACGTTTTAGACTTCCTTTAGATCATTTACTTTGAAACAAAACATTAGTTGTCAGTTTTTACATTTATGTGGTATCAATTTCATATCACGAACTACGGAAGCGATTTTCCACAGTGGCAATATGGTATATGAGCCACCGCCCACGAGCTCAGTTGATTCATTGTGGACAAGGCGTTGAGTTGTTGACTTATTGGCTATAGCCTATAAACCAATGGTAAATAGTGAATTTATAAGAGAAACGTTGTGCTTAAGATAGTAGTCCTGAGCAATGTAGGCTACTTCATGTTCAAATGACAACACACCCACTTTAACGCCTTGAATTTGAATGATAAACATTGACTACATAGCCTGCATTTATCTCCGACTAACACGCAGCTGAAACTTTCTATAGCTAGCTAACACTTCCCGAAGGCACAAAAGAATACTTCTTTTTTCCCATCCATAACGAATTTTCTCTTCCGCAAAACGAAATGGCCACAACCATAACAACTGTGTAGCCCATAGTATCAGAGTTCTCCAAACACTGACGGACACGCGTTTACGGCAAACCCTTTCACTTGAGAGTTCCTACGTGCACTCAGACACGCAGGGCACTTGGTTTTCCAGGATAATCTTTCTGTCCCCACAAGCCACGGGGAAAACCATCACAATCGTACACATCCATTCTGAAAAATAACAGTCTCGAGTGCTAAATGCGCGATCAAGTTTAAAGTCCTCCAGTTCAGCGCCTCCGGTTTCTTTGAAATCTGATAACAACAAAAATCCATGCAAGTAGATCTAAAGCCTGCAGCCAGGCATTTATTAATCCACAGGTATTTTCATAACGATACAAAGCGAACTTAAATCACATACTTGATGTTCTGGACAGATTTATTGCAGCCAGGCCCTTAAATCACTACAGAAGTCCGTCCCATATAATTAAAAAGTGATTGGTCAACAAACTCGTGACGTTTCTGAGGCTGGTCGACTGCATGTTTATTAATGCACATGCGCGAAACTTGTGACGTGCCGCAAGGCACACTGGGATCCAAAGTTAGCGAGTTGTTGAAAGGAAGTGGAAATCAGTTCTTGAAACAGGCTCTCACAGAGCACAAGTCCCCCAAACGAGTAGAAATGTTTCAAAACCATTTGTAAACCCTCAACTGTGGGTTAAGACAAAAATAATGTGTGTATGTGTGTGTGTATGTATATATATATATACATACACACACACACACCATTATATATAGCAACACATAGATATTTACATAGTTGTTTACTTAAACATTTTATTAATGTTTATGATTATGTTTTTACATTTACATTTAATCTAGGAATAAGTGACTCTGATCTAGAGGGACTGACA
>CM040395.1:70323359-70330859 GCA_022702515.1 Ilyophis sp. 1 JC-2022 | reverse complement strand
CTGAGTTTTCCGGGACCGACTGAATTCAATCTACAAAATGGATGAACAAAAATCTTCTGAGAAATGCTAGAAATCTAAATGTGAGTTCTTAGTATTGTTGGTTAGTATAGTTGGTTAGTATTGTTGGTCAGTATTGTTGGTTAGTATTGTTGGTCAGTATTGTTGGTCAGTATTGTTGGTCAGTATTGTTGGTTAGTATTGTTGGTCAGTATTGTTGGTCAGTATTGTTGGTTAGTATTGTTGGTCAGTATTGTTAGTCAGTATTGTTGGTCAGTATTGTTGGTTAGTATTGTTGGTCAGTATTGTTGGTCAGTATTGTTGGTCAGTATTGTTGGTTAGTATTGTTGGTCAGTATTGTTGGTCAGTATTGTTGGTTAGTATAGTTGGTTAGTATTGTTGGTTAGTATTGTTGGTCAGTATTGTTGGTCAGTATTGTTGGTCAGTATTGTTGGTCAGTATTGTTGGTTAGTATTGTTGGTCAGTATTGTTGGTCAGTATTGTTGGTCAGTATTGTTGGTCAGTATTGTTGGTCAGTATTGTTGGTCAGTATTGTTGGTTAGTATTGTTGGTTAGTATTGGCTTATAATACGCCAAATGTATTAAGAGGCAAAATTCTGTCTGTAAAATGGATGGTTCAACTGAAATACAGACGGAAATTATGCGCCTTTTGTAGTAATGTTTCGTGAAGTTCGCTATGTTGAATAGGGTTAGGGTTAGGGTTAGGGTTAGGCTATGTTGAATAGGGTTAGGGTTAGGCTATGTTGAATAGGGTTAGGGTTAGGCTATGATGAATAGGGTTAGGGTTAGTGTTAGGCTATGTTGAATAGGTTTTTTGAAAATGTTGAATAGGGTTAGGGTTAGGGTTAGGCTATGTTGAATAGGGTTAGGGTTAGGCTATGTTGAATAGGGTTAGGGTTAGTGTTAGGCTATGTTGAATAGGGTTAGTGTTAGGCTATGTTGAATAGGGTTAGGGTTAGGGTTAGGCTATGTTGAATAGGGTTAGGGTTAGGCTATGTTGAATAGGGTTAGGGTTAGTGTTAGGCTATGTTGAATAGGGTTAGGGTTAGGCTATGATGAATAGGGTTAGGGTTAGGGTTAGGCTATGTTGAATAGGGTTAGGGTTAGTGTTAGGCTATGTTGAATAGGGTTAGGGTTAGGCTATGTTGAATAGGGTTAGGGTTAGGCTATGATGAATAGGGTTAGGGTTAGGCTATGATGAATAGGGTTAGGGTTAGGCTATGTTGAATATGGTTAGGGTTAGGCTATGTTGAATAGGGTTAGGGTTAGGCTATGTTGAATAGGGTTAGTGTTAGGCTATGTTGAATAGGGTTAGGGTTAGGCTATGTTGAATAGGGTTAGGGTTAGGGTTAGGCTATGTTGAATAGGGTTAGGGTTAGGCTATGTTGAATAGGGTTAGGGTTAGGGTTAGGCTATGTTGAATAGGGTTAGGGTTAATGTTAGGCTATGTTGAATAGGGTTAGGGTTAGGCTATGTTGAATAGGGTTAGGGTTAGGCTATGTTGAATAGGGTTAGGGTTAGTGTTAGGCTATGTTGAATAGGGTTAGGGTTAGGCTATGTTGAATAGGGTTAGGGTTAGGCTATGTTGAATAGGGTTAGGGTTAGGCTATGTTGAATAGTCATGTTAATATCATCCGACGTCACACCATGATGCAAGGTAGGTAGTGAAGGTAGTAGACACTAGATTTCTTGGAAACCTCTCTTTCAATCTTTTTCTTTCCTTTTATGTTCTGAGCTATGGCATGGTTGGTATGACCCGCAGTACCGGCTGACTAATTATTCAAAATCTGTTTTTCTTGCACAATCAGTTTTGGGCTCATTTCAGCATCTCTCTCTCCCACTCCCTCTCCCGATCACTCTCTCTACCTCTCTCTCTTTCCCTCTCTTTCCCTCGCTCTCTCTCTCTCTCTTTCCCTCGCTCTCTCTCTGTCTCTCTCTTTCCCTCGCTCTCTCCCTGTCCCTCTCTCCAATAAGGTGACCCTCTCTGCCTCGTGAGAGTCTTCTGCTGGTGTGGGGGCCTGACCTTTGAACCTTGACCCTTGTCACAGCTGAAATGTCCCAGAATTCCACCCCCCTTCCTGACCAGAAAGTCCATTCAGAGTTCATAGTTCAACATTCAGTCACTGGGCTGCCTGCTGTTGCCCCAACACACACACACACACACACACACACACACACACACACACACGCACACACGCACGCACGCACGCACACACACACACACACACACGCACACACACACGCACGCACGCACACACGCACACACGCGCACACACCCACGCACCCAAAAACACACACATGCACACTCACACACTCATTCGCGCACACAATCTCAAACATGCACACACTCACACACACACTCACACATGCACACTCACAAGCACACACACACTCACATGTGCACACACTCACACGTGCTCACACACACACACACACTTTCACACACGCAGTCACACACTCTCACACGTGCACACACTCACACGTGCTCACACACACACACTCTCTCACACACACACATACACACACACTTTCACACACAGTCACATTCTCACACGCACCCAATAACACAAACACACCCAGAAACACACAAGCGCACACTCACATGCGCACATACTCTCACACACCCACGCACCTAAAAACACACACACGCACACTCACTCTCTCACACGTGCACACACATTCACACACGCACACTCTCTCAAACATGCACACTGACACACACACGCTCTCTTACTAACGCACTCTTACGCACGCACTCTTACGCACGCACGCACGCACGCACTCTCACTCATTTGGAAGATCGCTGTTGAGCTGACCTTTGACCCCAGGTTTATGTGGTTTGTGGGGTGTTGTAATATTTGTATCTCAGGTAGTTACACCTGCTTTCCTGAGCTCAGGATTGTCACGGGTTTCATACTTTTTGTCAGTTTTGTTCCAGTAAATCCAGACTTAAATTTTTGGTGGCTTGTTGAAGAGGCCGGTCATCTAGAGATGCAAAAATAAATAAATAAATATATCTATATATACGTAGTTCAGCATCAATGTGAGAAAATTACTTCTGATGTTCTAACATTGCCATTAATAGTCAGTTATATATATATATGAATAACATTGGGCTCCAGCTTTTTAGATTTTACTCCCTAACCCTTGCTATGTTAAATCCAGTGGGCCATCGTATCAGGGCTGTACTAGAGCCTATAGCGGTGCAGCTATAGGGGAATAAAGACTGATACGGACAGATATAATGGACGGATAAGAACATGAAACAATCATATGAACAAAAAGCAACACCGTTGCCTCCAACAAAGCCAGGAAGGAACTTCACACAAAAAAAAGCTTGCTTCATGTAGGTTAAATTAGTTAGGCTAGTTAATACCTTATTCACCTCACCACTCGTAACAAATAAATCTATACTCTCAGTACATTGTCATACAGTTTATTTATAATGTTACATCTGGAGCTCCTACACTTTAAACTTCATACAGAATGTTTAAAATCTTTCTGAAGCAATCACACTATCATTTATTCATTAAAAAAAGCATTTTCTGGAACTTTTTTTTGCGGAAGCGGAACTCTATAATCTCGCCCTGCGAAGAGACTCCCTCAATATCCGCACATATCTCTACGGGACCTTTTGGAATGGAGACGCTTTTTTTGGTCAAAGGGCGTGCTTTTATATGTTTCAATCTGTTATCCTGAACATAAACTGCCCCGGACCAGGTTAGCCGTGCAGAGTAAGTTGCTGTGGCAATATACCCAGATTAAAAGTGAGTCAGCTTCGTGATACAGAAAACCCAGGGTTGAAGCTTAATTTAGCTCACTATCCCCTTAATCTCGCTTTGTAGTACACCCCTCAGGTTACTGGTCTCTGCAGTTATGAGGGTCAAACCAATCCCTGTTCTTAAAAATGTGATTCCAGATGTCATTAAAATAACCCACACCCAGAACCAAACTGAACTGTTTAAGAATAACCGTCTTAAATATATCTCTTCTAAATTTACTGTTCTGTGGGTCCAGATGTTAAAGGTTTGGTTTATACAGCTGAATGTGAAAAGAGAATGCAGAACCATCCACAACAAAGAGGTTTCTCTCTCCTCTGTTATCCTGGCTTTATCTGTGCCAGTCTGGATTTTAAACACACGGCACAGCTCCAAACAGCCCTGATTGCGTTGGCTAGTCACATGGGAGTGGAACGCTGATAATGTTTACAGATGGAAAGCCAGCAGGAGCCTTGCTAAAATAAACCAGTGCGGGATAATTAAACACATTTCTCTGTCCGGGAGGAAGCAGATGGGGGCAGGGTGAAGGTGGGGGTACTTAAAAGGCTAGGCTGCAGGAGAGTAGCAGCCTAGCCTGTTTGCTTTGTGTGCTCTGAGTAACGAACATGGCGGGGGAGAGCTTGGGTCTGTTATTCTAAAAGAGAGAGAGAGACAGAGAGAGCTCTCTGGTAATCTTTTTCAGGTAAGAGCTCTCAGGTAATCTCGCTCAGGTAAGAGCTCTCAGGTAATCTCGCTCATTACATTACATTACATTATAGGCATTTAGCAGACGCTCTTATCCAGAGCGACTTACACAGCATTTATTTAGCATTTATACATAGTATCCATTAATACAGCTGGATATATACTGAAGCAATGCAGGTGAAGTACCTTGCTCAAGGGTACAACGGCAGCGTCCGACCTGGGAATCGAACCTGCAACCTTTCGGTTACAAACCCAGTTCCTTAACCATTATACCACACTGCTCAAGTAAGAGCTCTCAGGTAATCTTGCTCAGGTAAGAGCTCTCAGGTAATCTCGCTCAGGTAAGAGCTCTCAGGTAATCTCGCTCAGGTGAATGCTCTTTGTGCCAGTGATTATTCACATGCTCTTTAGCAGGGAAGTTTGTGAGGGACAGAGAGAGCTGGGAGCAGAGGAGAGGAATGGAGAGAGCTGCTTTAGTTGAAGCAGAGGAGAAGAATAGAGAGAGTGGCTTTAGCTGAAGCAGAGGAGAGGAATGGGGAGAGCTGCTTTAGTTGAAGCAGAGGAGAGGAATGGAGAGCTGCTTTAGCTGAAGCAGAGGAGGAATGGAGAGCTGCTTTAGTTGAAGCAGAGGAGAGGAATGGAGAGCTGCTTTAGCTGAAGCAGAGGAGAGGAAAGGAGAGAGCTGCTTTAGCTGAAGCAGAGGAGAGGAATGGAGAGAGCTGCTTTAGCTGAAGCAGAGGAGGAATGGAGAGCTGCTTTAGATGAAGCAGAGGAGAGGAATGGAGAGAGCTGCTTTAGCTGAAGCAGAGGAGAGGAATGGAGAGAGCTGCTTTAGCTGAAGCAGAGGAGGAATGGAGAGCTGCTTTAGATGAAGCAGAGGAGAGGAATGGAGAGAGCTGCTTTAGCTGAAGCAGAGGAGAGGAAAGGAGAGAGCTGCTTTAGCTGAAGCAGAGGAGAGGAATGGAGAGAGCTGCTTTAGCTGAAGCAGAGGAGAGGAATGGAGAGAGCTGCTTTAGCTGAAGCAGAGGAGAGGAATGGAGAGAGCTGCTTTAGTTGAAGCAGAGGAGAAGAATAGAGAGAGCTGCTTTAGCTGAAGCAGAGGAGAGGAATGGAGAGAGTGGCTTTAGCTGAAGCAGAGGAGAGGAAATGAGAGAGCTGCTTTAGCTGAAGCAGAGGAGAGGAATGGAGAGAGCTGCTTTAGCTGAAGCAGAGGAGGAATGGAGAGCTGCTTTAGATGAAGCAGAGGAGAGGAATGGAGAGAGCTGCTTTAGCTGAAGCAGAGGAGAGGAATAGAGAGCTGCTTTAGCTGAAGCAGAGGAGAGGAAAGGAGAGAGCTGCTTTAGCTGAAGCAGAGGAGAAGAATAGAGAGAGTGGCTTTAGCTGAAGCAGAGGAGAGGAATAGAGAGCTGCTTTAGCTGAAGCAGAGGAGAAGAATAGAGAGAGCTGCTTTAGCTGAAGCAGAGGAGAGGAATAGAGAGAGCTGCTTTAGCTGAAGCAGAGGAGAGGAATGGAGAGAGCTGCTTTAGTTGAAGCAGAGGAGAAGAATAGAGAGAGTGGCTTTAGCTGAAGCAGAGGAGAGGAATGGAGAGAGCTGCTTTAGTTGAAGCAGAGGAGAGGAATGGAGAGCTGCTTTAGCTGAAGCAGAGGAGGAATGGAGAGCTGCTTTAGATGAAGCAGAGGAGAGGAATGGAGAGCTGCTTTAGATGAAGGAGAGGAAAGGAGAGAGCTGCTTTAGCTGAAGCAGAGGAGAGGAATGGAGAGAGCTGCTTTAGCTGAAGCAGAGGAGGAATGGAGAGCTGCTTTAGATGAAGCAGAGGAGAGGAATGGAGAGAGCTGCTTTAGCTGAAGCAGAGGAGAGGAATAGAGAGAGCTGCTTTAGCTGAAGGAGAGAGCTGCTTTAGCTGAAGCAGAGGAGAAGAATAGAGAGAGCTGCTTTAGCTGAAGCAGAGGAGAGGAATAGAGAGAGCTGCTTTAGCTGAAGCAGAGGAGAGGAATAGAGAGAGCTGCTTTAGCTGAAGCAGAGGAGAAGAATAGAGAGAGCTGCTTTAGCTGAAGCAGAGGAGAAGAATAGAGAGAGCTGCTTTATGTGAAACAGGTGATTGGGAATGTGTTAGCTGAAGCAGAGGAGAAGAATAGAGAGAGCTGCTTTATGTGAAACAGGTGATTGGGAATGTGTTTGTGTTGGAGGTGAGGCGCTCCAGATGGAAATTATTATTCCGGAATAACAGACCCAGAGAGACTCGCCAGCTCACGGTTTTCAACACGTGTCATTCCACCCCTCCCGATACCTATCAGCCACAACGCCAAACGGTGATTCCACAGGCCTTATCGGGTGAGCCGGGAAACCAGGAATGCTCTGTTACTCTCCTCTAATGCTAAGTTCCCTTCTTTACCCTCCTCCTCCGGCAGTGTGTTTCTGTGTTTCTGTGTGTCTCAGCTCTGAGTTCTCAGGTCAGCTTATTGCTCATGGAACCCGAGTCTGTGATGGGCTCTGTTTGCCGGGTGTTGAAAGGTGTGAGCTGAGGGAGCAGATGTTAAACACACACTCTGAGAACAGCGAGACGGCAGGGAGACAGCAAGGAGACAGCCCGGAGACGGCACGGAGACGGCACAGAGACAGCAGGGAGACAGGCGGCAGGAGTTAGCCTGTGTTTGGGTTAAAGCGGTAAGCCGGAGTGAGAGCATAAAAAACAAGACTAAAGCTTCCAGCAAGTGAGGAAAAACATTATTATGATTATTATTAACATTGTTATTGTTATTTTTATTCATATTGTTATTATTAGTATTGATATTATTATTAATATTACTATTATAAACTGTGGCATCAAAACAACATAAATCTTCATGAGAAAAAAGAACATGTAAAAGAGCGTTCTGAACAGACTGATTCCAGATCACAAAGGCACAGACGAGCTGGGACTGATATGTCTACAGACAGGGCACTGACCTGAAGTCAGGGTAACATCCCTCTCCTCCCCTAAACTTCACTGAGCCGCTCTGAGTGGCTGATAAAACTTCA
>CM040395.1:70315859-70318359 GCA_022702515.1 Ilyophis sp. 1 JC-2022 | reverse complement strand
GCATTAGCATTCTGAGCCACACTTCAGACACCCCAGAACCCCCAGATCCCTGAGGAATACCCGCTCGGAGACAGGGGGAGGGAGTGGGAATACCCGCTCGGAGACAGGGGGAGGGAGTGGGAATACCCGCTCGGAGACAGGGGGAGGGAGTGGGAATACCCGCTCGGAGACAGGGGGAGGGAGTGGGAATACCCGCTCGGAGACAGGGGGAGGGAGTGGGAATACCCGCTCGGAGACAGGGGGAGGGAGTGGGAATACCCGCTCGGAGACAGGGGGAGGGAGTGGGAATACCCGCTCGGAGACAGGGGGAGGGAGTGGGAATACTCGCTCGGAGACAGGGGGAGGGAGTGGGAATACCCGCTCGGAGACAGGGGGAGGGAGTGGGAATACCCGCTCGGAGACAGGGGGAGGGAGTGGGAATACCCGCTCGGAGACAGGGGGAGGGAGTGGGAATACCCGCTCGGAGACAGGGGGAGGGAGTGGGAATACCCGCTCGGAGACAGGGGGAGGGAGTGGGAATACCCGCTCGGAGACAGGGGGAGGGAGTGGGAATACCCGCTCGGAGACAGGGGGAGGGAGTGGGAATACCCGCTCGGAGACAGGGGGAGGGAGTGGGAATACCCGCTCGGAGACAGGGGAGGGAGTGGGAATACTCGCTCGGAGACAGGGGGCGGGAGTGGGAATACCCGCTCGGAGACAGGGGGAGGGAGTGGGAATACCCGCTCGGAGACAGGGGGAGGGAGTGGGAATACCCGCTCGGAGACAGGGGGAGGGAGTGGGAATACCCGCTCGGAGACAGGGGGAGGGAGTGGGAATACCCGCTCGGAGACAGGGGGAGGGAGTGGGAATACCCGCTCGGAGACAGGGGGAGGGAGTGGGAATACCCGCTCGGAGACAGGGGGAGGGAGTGGGAATACCCGCTCGGAGACAGGGGGAGGGAGTGGGAATACCCGCTCGGAGACAGGGGGAGGGAGTGGGAATACTCGCTCGGAGACAGGGGGAGGGAGTGGGAATACCCGCTCGGAGACAGGGGGAGGGAGTGGGAATACCCGCTCGGAGACAGGGGGAGGGAGTGGGAATACCCGCTCGGAGACAGTGGGAGGGAGTGGGAATACCCGCTCGGAGACAGGGGGAGGGAGTGGGAATACCCGCTCGGAGACAGGGGGAGGGAGTGGGAATACCCGCTCGGAGACAGGGGGAGGGAGAGTGGGAATACCCGCTCGGAGACAGGGGGAGGGAGTGGGAATACCCGCTCGGAGACAGGGGGAGGGAGTGGGAATACCCGCTCGGAGACAGGGGGAGGGAGTGGGAATACCCGCTCGGAGACAGGGGGAGGGAGTGGGAATACCCGCTCGGAGACAGGGGGAGGGAGTGGGAATACCCGCTCGGAGACAAAGGGAGGGAGTGGGAATACCCGCTCGGAGACAATGGGAGGGAGTGGGAATACCCGCTCGGAGACAGGGGGAGGGAGTGGGAATACCCGCTCGGAGACAGGGGGAGGGAGTGGGAATACCCGCTCGGAGACAGGGGGAGGGAGTGGGAATACCCGCTCGGAGACAGGGGGAGGGAGTGGGAATACCCGCTCGGAGACAGGGGGAGGGAGTGGGAATACCCGCTCGGAGACAGGGGGAGGGAGTGGGAATACCCGCTCGGAGACAGGGGGAGAGAGTGGGAATACCCGCTCGGAGACAGGGGGAGGGAGCGGGAATACCCGCTCGGAGACAGGGGGAGGGAGTGGGAATACCCGCTCGGAGACAGGGGGAGGGAGCGGGAATACCCGCTCGGAGACAGGGGGAGGGAGGGGGAATACCCGCTCGGAGACAGGGGGAGGGAGTGGGAATACCCGCTCGGAGACAGGGGGACGGAGTGGGAATACCCGCTCGGAGACAGGGGGAGGGAGTGGGAATACCCGCTCGGAGACAGGGGGAGAGAGTGGGAATACCCGCTCGGAGACAGGGGGAGGGAGTGGGAATACCCGCTCGGAGACAGGGGGAGGGAGTGGGAATACCCGCTCGGAGACAGGGGGAGGGAGTGGGAATACCCGCTCGGAGACAGGGGGAGGGAGGTGGAATACCCGCTCGGAGACAGGGGGAGGGAGTGGGAATACCCGCTCGGAGACAGGGGGAGGGAGTGGGAATACCCGCTCGGAGACAGGGGGAGGGAGTGGGAATACCCGCTCGGAGACAGCGGGAGGGAGTGGGAATACCCGCTCGGAGACAGGGGGAGGGAGTGGGAATACCCGCTCGGAGACAGGGGGAGGGAGTGGGAATACCCGCTCGGAGACAGGGGGAGGGAGTGGGAATACCCGCTCGGAGACAGGGGGAGGGAGTGGGAATACCCGCTCGGAGACAGGGGGAGGGAGTGGGAATACCCGCTCGGAGACAGGGGAGGGAGTGGGAATACCCGCTCGGAGACAGGGGGAGGGAGTGGGAATACCCGCTCGGAGACAAGGGGGAGGGAGTGGGAATACCCGCTCGGAGACAGGGGGAGGGAGTGGGAA
>CM040395.1:70290859-70310859 GCA_022702515.1 Ilyophis sp. 1 JC-2022 | reverse complement strand
GAAGCCCAGAGTTGGCCTGTAAGATCCAGCAGACCTGAAGCCCAGAGTTGGCCTGTAAGATCCAGCAGACCTGAAGCCCAGAGTTGGCCTGTAAGATCCAGCAGACCTGAAGCCCAGAGTTGGCCTGTAAGATCCAGCAGACCTGAAGCCCAGAGTTGGCCTGTAAGATCCAGCAGGCCTGAAGCCCAGAGTTGGCCTGTAAGATCCAGCAGACCTGAAGCCCAGAGTTGGCCTGTAAGATCCAGTAGGCCTGAAGCCCAGAGTTGGCCTGTAAGATCCAGCAGGCCTGAAGCCCAGAGTTGGCCTGTAAGATCCAGCAGACCTGAAGCCCAGAGTTGGCCTGTAAGATCCAGCAGACCTGAAGCCCAGAGTTGGCCTGTAAGATCCAGCAGGCCTGAAGCCCAGAGTTGGCCTGTAAGATCCAGCAGGCCTGAAGCCCAGAGTTGGCCTGTAAGATCCAGCAGGCCTGAAGCCCAGAGTTGGCCTGTAAGATCCAGCAGGCCTGAAGCCCAGAGTTGGCCTGTAAGATCCAGCAGACCTGAAGCCCAGAGTTGGCCTGTAAGATCCAGCAGACCTGAAGCCCAGAGTTGGCCTGTAAGATCCAGCAGGCCTGAAGCCCAGAGTTGGCCTGTAAGATCCAGCAGGCCTGAAGCCCAGAGTTGGCCTGTAAGATCCAGCAGACCTGAAGCCCAGAGTTGGCCTGTAAGATCCAGCAGGCCTGAAGCCCAGAGTTGGCCTGTAAGATCCAGCAGGCCTGAAGCCCAGAGTTGGCCTGTAAGATCCAGCAGACCTGAAGCCCAGAGTTGGCCTGTAAGATCCAGCAGACCTGAAGCCCAGAGTTGGCCTGTAAGATCCAGCAGACCTGAAGCCCAGAGTTGGCCTGTAAGATCCAGCAGACCTGAAGCCCAGAGTTGGCCTGTAAGATCCAGCAGACCTGAAGCCCAGAGTTGGCCTGTAAGATCCAGTAGGCCTGAAGCCCAGAGTTGGCCTGTAAGATCCAGCAGACCTGAAGCCCAGAGTTGGCCTGTAAGATCCAGCAGACCTGAAGCCCAGAGTTGGCCTGTAAGATCCAGCAGACCTGAAGCCCAGAGTTGGCCTGTAAGATCCAGCAGGCCTGAAGCCCAGAGTTGGCCTGTAAGATCCAGCAGGCCTGAAGCCCAGAGTTGGCCTGTAAGATCCAGCAGACCTGAAGCCCAGAGTTGGCCTGTAAGATCCAGCAGGCCTGAAGCCCAGAGTTGGCCTGTAAGATCCAGCAGACCTGAAGCCCAGAGTTGGCCTGTAAGATCCAGTAGGCCTGAAGCCCAGAGTTGGCCTGTAAGATCCAGCAGACCTGAAGCCCAGAGTTGGCCTGTAAGATCCAGCAGACCTGAAGCCCAGAGTTGGCCTGTAAGATCCAGCAGACCTGAAGCCCAGAGTTGGCCTGTAAGATCCAGCAGACCTGAAGCCCAGAGTTGGCCTGTAAGATCCAGCAGGCCTGAAGCCCAGAGTTGGCCTGTAAGATCCAGCAGGCCTGAAGCCCAGAGTTGGCCTGTAAGATCCAGCAGACCTGAAGCCCAGAGTTGGCCTGTAAGATCCAGCAGGCCTGAAGCCCAGAGTTGGCCTGTAAGATCCAGCAGGCCTGAAGCCCAGAGTTGGCCTGTAAGATCCAGCAGGCCTGAAGCCCAGAGTTGGCCTGTAAGATCCAGCAGACCTGAAGCCCAGAGTTGGCCAGTCAGTTGTACATAGGAACAGTTCACTGGTGATCCACCATGGGCCTGCTTGCATACGGGGACGGGGTTACAGGGCCTTGCTGCCATTAATGTGTCATCTGACCTCACTCACCTGAGTGCACAGGTAACAGTAACCTGGAAAAAGCTGATAAAATGTACAGATCCACATGACTCACTGTGTTGGTGTTTTTACCAGAAACTATGGAAACTGGGCAGTATGTAGCCTGATGAACAACCAATACTATTTAGTTTTTTTTCCCCCTGGATTTACACAAAGTGGGGGTTACCATGCCGACCCTGGCCGCCTGACCCAGGTGTGTATCCAGGGTGGGGCTCTAAGGATGGGTCAGAGGTCAGAGGTCACTTGTGCCCCGGGGCGGGGGCGATGCCATCAGTACTGAGCGGAAAATGGTGTAGGAGTGGCCGTTTGCATAAACACGCGTGTTTACAGTCAGCCTGGATGAACAGACATGTTTACAGCATGTGTACGGAGCGTGTCCTGCTCACGGGGCCTGCATGTGGGTGAGACAGAGAGCAACTAAACCTGTATAAGACTATGTGCATGTGCGTGTGTGAGTGAGTTAGAATGTGTGTGTGTGTCTGTGTCTGTGTGTGTGTGTGTGTGTCTGTGTGTGTGTCTGTGTCTGTGTCTGAGTAAGAGTTTCAGGTACATTCTCAGAAATAAGGTACATTTTTCCTCCCTAAAAAAAGGAATTTTCCAAATGTATCCTGAAAGTACAATAAAGTTTTATTTGGGTACTAATAAGTACCTTTTCAAGTAAGAAAGCTACAAAGTAATTGTGTATTGCTGGCTGTACCTATAGGGCACCAGCCCAGTCACAAGCGTTTGAACTTTTTTTCTGAGAATGTGGGCTAGTTAAAAACGGAGGACAGTGGAAATGTATGCTGGTCAGATGCAGTGCAAGTCCGTTAATACAAATCAGACAGACCTTCTGGCCTCACATAAAAGCACAGACAACCCGACACAAATCATAATTCTGTCATCTCTCTTTCTATCTCTATCTCTCTCTCTCTCACACACACACACACACGCGCGCGCACACACACACACACGCGCACGCACTTGCTCAGAGATCGTTCTCCAGATACTGAATTTAAAACTCAGGACACTCAGGACACTCAGGACACTCAGGACACTCAGGACACTCAGGACACTCAGGACACTCAGGACACTCAGGACACTCAGGACACTCAGGACACTCAGGACACACAGGACACTCAGGACACACAGGACACTCAGGACACTCAGGACACTCAGGACACACATGACACACAGGCCAGATGAAAATATGTAATTTTGTCCTGTGAGCTGTGTGCGGCACAAGAAGACAGAGATCTACTTCGGTCTGATGAGATACCTTAATCTTTTATACATCATATACAAACCCCAATTCCCAAAAGGTTGGGACAGTATATACAATGAACATAAAAGCAGAAAGCAGTGATTTGTAAATTATCTTTTACATTTAATTGAAAACAGTACAAACAAACATGTTTGGAACATTCCACAGGTAAACAGGTGATGCTATCATGACTGGGTATAAAAGGATATCAAAAGACTCTTGATATCTTATTTTCAGGTACTCTTACAAGCGATACTATAACCTTTCTGCATTTGAATTGATCTCTATGGCAATTGGAGGGGATCATTATGGGAATGGGAATTCTATGGGAATTAAATGGCTGTAAGTCATCAAGGTATAAAACAAGCCTCAAACCATCACTCTGCTGCCAGATATGCAGTAGATATGCAGTAGATATGGATGGATCACTTGAAGGGTTGTTTCTCCTGACTTGTTTTTCCATGGAGTTCAATAGGAAAATGAATCAGAAAAAACAACCCTTCAAGTGATCCATCCATATCTACAGCATATCTGGCAGCAGAGTGATAGTTTGAGGCTCGTTTGATACCTCAGACCCTTGATGATTTCGAGCCATTTAGCCAGCCATGTGTTCCATACTGTTCCAGTGTAATTTACAGCTTAATCTAGTCCCACCCCCCCAATTCCCATACAGATCCATTCAAATGCAGAGAGGTTATAGTATCGCTTGTAAGAGTACCTGAAAATAAGATATAGTCTTTTGATATCTTTTTATACCCAGTCATGATAGCATCACCTGTTTACCTGTGGAATGTTCCAAACAGGTGTTTTTTTAACTTTCCAGTTTTTTTTTGTTGCCCCTGTCCCAACTTTTTTGGAACATGTTGCGGGCATCAAATTTGGAATTAGTGTATATTTACAAAAATTAATGAAGTTAATAAGGTAAAACATTACACATCTTTTCTTTGTACTGTTTTCAATTAAATATATATAAAAGATAATTTACACATCACTGCTTTCTGCTTTTATGTGCATTTTACGTACTTACAACTTTTTTGGAATCTCTCTCTCTCCCACCCCTATCTTTCTCTCTCAGGTGAGCTCACCTGTGCAGGTATTTACAGTACTGACTGAGGTGCACTGGAGCGAAGTGGTGTCCTGCAGGTATG
This sequence comes from Ilyophis sp. 1 JC-2022, assembly GCA_022702515.1. Classification (NCBI taxonomy): domain Eukaryota; kingdom Metazoa; phylum Chordata; class Actinopteri; order Anguilliformes; family Synaphobranchidae; genus Ilyophis; species Ilyophis sp. 1 JC-2022. The sequence continues at coordinate 70,306,638 of CM040395.1, read as the reverse complement.
TGCTCACCTGAGTCATCCTCCTGTCATCACAACTCCTTCACCTTTCTTAAGGTAAAGATTAGTTCTGCTGTCTTCAGGTGCTTCAGAACAGCTAAAGAACAGGAGGCGGAGCCTATTACTATGGCTGGGTGGCTCAATGGGGCCAAAGGTCAGGGCAGAAAACATCATTACCCAGAAACCTCCTCTCACAGGGCATGTGGCGGGTAGTCTTGGATCTCGATTTTTATGGCTGCTGCAATGTCTCTGAACAGGCTACACAGCCTCTGACACACACGTGCACACGCACACACACACGCATACACACAGACACAAGCACACATACATACATACACTACACACACGCTCACATACTACATACACGAACACATACACACACATACACTACACACACATGCACACAGACACACATACACTACACACACATGCACACAGACACACACACTACACACACACACTACATACTACAGACACACATACACATACACAGACACACATGCACACATACACACAGACATCAGTGTGGTTGTGCAGTTACCAATGTCTAACCAGCATAAACACAAAGTATTTCTGCAGTGTACTTGCATGTTAAAACAGTACATACCCCCTCAGATAACCATCACAACTTGTGAATCTGGCAGCGTGCTAATTTAGAGGAAACACAAACCCTTTACTGTTTGTGTTTTTGTAAACATCTCCCTGGGATTGGTCCTTAGTGTGCAGCTGCAGTTTTAGGGGCGGGGCTCCTGAGTTTCCTTACCTGAGCAGGTGAGAGGGGGGGAGGGAGCTCCCCCACAGTCCTGAGATATGACCATTCTGCTCCAGCAGACAGGTAATGATTTAGTTGTATTTGAAGGAAAACGTCAGCGAAGCTGCGTCTCATTTTTTAAAACGAAGCTTCACGTCATATTTAAGTGTATCATATGGGGGTTTAAAGTACACTATATTTTGAGAAAATTTCACCTACTTAATGACCTTTTCGTTCTGTCTACTCAACAAGCCTTCCTAATAGTATGGAAGGGTGCTGATTGGGCCACCGCCAGGGTCGGTACAATATAACCTGCAGTCCTTGCAGTGTTCCACAGTTTCCTGCAGTACACTGTGTGTGGAGGCCGATCCAGAACCCTTTCTCTTCCCAGCATGCTTTGCAGTGACTGACAGTGTCAGATGTACATTTACTTGCAGGGAGAAGGTCAAATGTCAAAGTTCAAAGGTTCAGCCATTGGGCTGGGGGGGAGTATGTGGGTGTACTTTGACCTCAGTCACCCCCCGGCCAGTGCGCACATGAATGGAATCTGCGGCAGAGAACTGGGGTGAGTATCTGAAGGCCAAAGTTCAAAGGTCACAAGCAAACAGGCAAAGTGACTTCTTTCTTTTTCACCATCTCTCTTCCCCTTTCTCTCTATTCCCCTCTGCCCCACCTCTTTCTCTCTCCGTCTCCTCCTCCTCTCTTTCCTTCTCTTCCTCTCTCTCTTCCTCTCTCTCCCTTTCTCTCTTCCTCTCTCTCCCTCTCTCTCTATTCCCCTCTGCCCCACCTCTTTCTCTCTCCGTCTCCTCCTCCTCCCTCTTCCTCTCTCTCCCTCTCTCTCTTCCTCTCTCTCCCTCTCTCTCTATTCCCCTCTGCCCCACCTCTTTCTCTCTCCGTCTCCTCCTCCTCTCTTTCCTTCTCTTCCTCTCTCTCCCTTTCTCTCTTCCTCTCTCTCCCTCTCTTCCTCTCTCTCCCTTTCTCTCTTCCTCTCTCTTCCTCTCTCTCCCTCTCTCTCTCTCTCCATTTCTCTCTTCCTCTCTCTCCCTCTCTCTCTCAATTCAATTAAATTAGCTTTATCGGCATGAAAAACATTATATTTGTATGTCCAAAGCATAAGCAGTGTTAAAACAAACCAAGGACATACATCTAAACACTGAACAATATATAACAGCAAAAACTACATACATCTAAACACTGAACAATATATAACAGCAAAAACTACATACATCTAAACACTGAACAATATATAACAGCAAAAACTACATACATCTAAACACTGAACAATATATAACAGCAAAAACTACATACATCTAAACACTGAACAATATATAACAGCAAAAACTACATACATCTAAACACTGAACAATATATAACAGCAAAAACGACATACATCTAAACACTGAACAATATATAACAGCAAAAACGACATACATCTAAACACTGAACAATATATAACAGCAAAAACTACATACATCTAAACACTGAACAATATATAACAGCAAAAACTACATACATCCAACACTGAACAATATATAACAGCAAAAACTACATATATCTAAACACTGAACAATATATAACAGCAAAAACTACATATATCTAAACACTGAACAATATATAACAGCGAATAGGCCATTTGACATCCCGGAGAACACAGAGAGCGACTTTAAGCGTGCAGTCTGAACGTCACCATAGCGGGAAGGAAGCTCAGTCAACTTCCTGCTGTTATCCCAATTTTCACTCTCGTTATTCCCCTAAATGCCAGCTCACGGCAACCCAAGAATTGCATCGATCAACCTCTCAGGAATGTCACGGTTTTCCGCACTAACGTTATTTTGTTATGCGTGCACCTTCAACAATAAAATAATCATTATTAGACTCAATTCGCACAGTTACACTAACGTTACTGTCATGCTCCTTAGATTTTGCATTCATTTTAACAGACCTGAATTACGTAGCCTAAATAATGAAAGCCATCTCTCGCATTGAACATCTCCTGTACCAACACACTTGGATAAAAAATAATAGGCTTTTCTTTAAATAACACACATGGCCAGCAATACATGCGATTCCGTTAGCAAGCTGCCTGTAACTAATCCACCTCGACGTAGGCTTCTACGAGCATTTAACGTTAAAGCTGATTTACCAAGCCCACTCACTGGATAAGATTGATAGGAGGCTTCAGTCTCCCGTCCGCTTTCACTTGCAATCTTTCTTCTCAGTTTAAGGATTGAAAATAACGTTAATCCTGCAGAATCCGATCCTGGATGTTTACATTCACAGGTTCCATTTTCTTTCAAATACAGCCAAATTAAATGGCAAACGCTAATGTTACAAAAAGTGAGCTAGTTTAGGCTAACATTAGTTAAATTACTAACGTTAGCAATTAGCTAGCTATTAACACTACAACACGATAAAAAATTAAACTATTTACAATACAAATCACCACTGACAACGCCACAACCATAAAAATTTAATAAATCTCTCTCTCGCTCCCTTTCTCTCTCTCTCAATACAGTAACACAGTAATTGCCTAGTCGAAATTGCCGGTGAAGATGATTATATTGCTGGACAGCTGAACTTGTGTTCTGAATGGTTAGACATTATGTCAATCATCAGGACGAGAACGCGCACTAGAACACGCATGATTGGAACTCGATTGAATACATTAGTGAGGCAGAGCTTCACGGGTGGGCTCAGAAACACGTTATAATCCACAATTATCCAATCATGTCTTATAAAGTCCCCCATTGATTTCCAATGGTCAAGTGAAGCAGTCAGACACTGAGCCTCACTGAAGCTCCTTTTAAAAGTCAAAGGGTGGCGCTGTTTTTCACAATACAAGCACAGAACTATATAAGAAGATACAAGGCATATTTTTTAATCTAAGCACTTTTTTTTTTTGCTTTACAAGGGAAAGTGGAAAGTCGGTGATGATTCGATATTAAAGAAAGCCTATGCTGTGTGTGTTATTGTGTGATATGCATGTTCACCTGCTTCACCTGTTGTCTTAGAGAAACCTCCTCTGTTAAGTATATCATTTTATAATAATATATAACAAAGTCTCTGTTATATTCACTCTGACGTTCCCGTTTGGAGTGTTTGGGCAGACGGGATTCACTCTAACGTTCCCGTTTGGAGTGTTTGGGCAGACGGGATTCACTCTAACGTTCCCGTTTGGAGTGTTTGGGCAGACGGGATTCACTCTAACGTTCCCGTTTGGAGTGTTTGGGCAGACGGGATTCACTCTAACGTTCCCGTTTGGAGTGTTTGGGCAGACGGGATTCACTCTAATGTTCCCGTTTGGAGTGTTTGGGCAGACGGGATTCACTCTGACGTTCCCGTTTGGAGTGTTTGGGCAGACGGGATTCACTCTGACGTTCCCGTTTGGAGTGTTTGGGCAGACGGGATTCACTCTAACGTTCCCGTTAGGAGTGTTTGGGCAGACGGGATTCACTCTGACGTTCCCGTTTGGAGTGTTTGGGCAGGCGGGATTCACTCTAACGTTCCCGTTTGGAGTGTTTGGGCAGACGGGATTCACTCTAACGTTCCCGTTTGGAGTGTTTGGGCAGACGAGATTCACTCTAACGTTCCCGTTTGGAGTGTTTGGGCAGACGGGATTCACTCTAACGTTCCCGTTTGGAGTGTTTGGGCAGACGAGATTCACTCTAACGTTCCCGTTTGGAGTGTTTGGGCAGGCGGGATTCACTCTAACGTTCCCGTTAGGAGTGTTTGGGCAGACGGGATTCACTCTAACGTTCCCGTTTGGAGTGTTTGGGCAGACGGGATTCACTCTAACGTTCCCGTTTGGAGTGTTTGGGCAGACGGGATTCACTCTAACGTTGGTGGTCACAGGTTGCATGTGCCTTAAGAAATTATAACAACCAAACATGTTTTTTTTAAAACCTTTTCTGATGCGCGTTCAATTAGTTTTGAAAAGAGAATCTCATTGCACTGGGCAGACATCACTGTGGACTGACACAATTATGCCACCTGCTGGATAAGTGTGGTGTTGCAGGCATTTATTCCTTTATTAGACGTCTCCAAGCTTTCCGTTTCCTCTTCAGCATCGCCTGGTTTGGTCTTTCCTGCAAAATGGTGACTGATCAGGGGAATATTTCAGACACTAAATCTGCACATTATTCCTGCTTCCTCCGCAGTTTTCTTTCATTTCAGGCCTGAATTTAACTCGTTAGCCTCCTCGTTTGAGAGAAATAATGAGCTTGGCGCGATTCACGGAATGTTCCGGAGTCCCGCACGTCAATTATCTCCGCGGGTTACGTGCTGGATCACCATGCGCTTTCATTCCGTCTTTTATATTTATTAAGCCTCTTTTATAACCACTTTTTTCTTTTCCTACACAATTTGGAATCGTCGCTCTTTCTTGTTACCGTGGTGACATCACACCCGGGCAAGCAGCACAGCTCTGAACCCTCTCCTGTGAGCTATCAATCAATAAATCAATCAATCAATCAAAATGGTATTTATATAGCACTTTTCACACAATAAATGCGATTCAAAGCGCTTACCAGTGCAGGAGATAAAGGATTGAGAGGAAAAGACGGGTGATGGAAAAACACAACAACAGGGACTGATGCACAGGACAGAGATAAATGACAAGATAACAAGTAAAATAAGATAAAGATCAAAAAATATAAACAGGAGGGAAAAACAGCCAGTTAAAAGCTAAAAAAGCATTTAAGAATGTCAACATGGTCCACTGTCCTCCACTGCACTGATAGAGCCAGAGATAGAGCCAGAGATAGAGTCAGAGATAGAGCCAGAGATAGAGTCCTGGTTTTATTCCTGGTTTTAGGTACAGTTAACAGGACACCGTTTTAGGTACAGTTAACAGGACACCGTTTTAGGTACAGTTAACAGGACACCGTTTTAGGTACAGTTAACAGGACACATTTTTAGGTACAGTTAACAGGACACAGTTTTAGGTACAGTTAACAGGACACAGTTTTAGGTACAGTTAACACTCCCAGATGATCTGAGGGATGTCATACTGTATGTTCATAACCTAACAGAAGATCAGAGATATAGGCGTGTGCAAGCTCATGCACTGATTTAAAAACTAGTCAACTACTTTTTAAATAAATACGAATATTAACAGGCAAACAATGTAGCAATTTTATAATAGGTGTAATATATGCACTCCTTCTGGTCATTGTCAGCACTCTAGCAGCAGAGTTTTCAATTAATTGAAGCAGAGTTATTGCTGTTTTGGGGAGACCAGACAGGAGTGTATTACAATAGTCGAGCCCGCTAGTTATAAAGGCGTAAATTAGTCTCTCAGTATGGCAGAGCCAGGGACGATTTTTTACACCCTGCAGGCCACATAGTACTACAGGAAAGCCAGTGACTATTTTACACCCTACAGGACACACACAGTACTACAGGAGAGCCAGTGACTATTTTACACCCTACAGGCCACACACAGTACTACAGGAGAGCCAGTGACTATTTTACACCCTACAGGCCACACACAGTACTACAGGAGAGCCAGTGACTATTTTAAACCCTCCAGGCCGCACACAGTACTACAGGAGAGCCTATTTTCAGACCGAGACCTGTGATTGGTCCTCTGTGTGTGGGCCTGAAAGCGTTTTCTCTCTGAATGCTGTGTGATGTCAGCACCAGTGAGAGTTAAGTAAGTGAGCGCTGAGCACTCTGCTTTTGTGCCTGTGTTAAATGAGATGTTCTTGGCCTTTGCTCTAAGCTTTCATGGTTCCTGTTACCATGGACCCTGTTCTGCCCTAATTAACTCCACTGTAGCTAATTAGTGAATACCTCAATCAAGGTGTTTCTATTTTTACAGCCTTTATCATCAGGTGGCAGGACGTTCTTCACATTTTCCACAAATTATATTTTTTTGTTGTTGCTCTGCAATTGAATGAGCTTCTAGCATCATATTAAGAAAATAAGAGAGAGAGTGTGCGTGTGTTTTGTGTGTGTGAGAGTGTTTTGTGTGTGTGTGTGTGTGTGTGTGTGTGTGTGTGTGTGTGTGTATGTGTTTGTGTTGTGTGTTATTTGTTTGCGGGGTTTAAGTACTGCACGCGCTCAGGGATCGTTCATGTGTGATGAAGCCCCGTGCTGAAGATAATGATGAGCCGCTACGCTGCTGCGCTGCTTCTCGCGCTGGGTCTCGTCGGCCGCTTTGCGCCCAGTGCCGTCACCTGCGCGAGAACGAGAGGGCACGGATCGGCCGCCGCGTTGGGCCAGCACGCGGAACAACAACCGCTCTTTCCAGAGGTAAACCAACTTTGCCGAAGAGAAACGCGATTCAGACACCCGCACTTCTGCCCACGCTGAAATAAGCTCGCGTGCCTTCGTGGGCCTTGAGCAGCAGTCTCACGCAACATAACTGGCGCGGATTCAACGTTACAGTTGAGGGGTAGCGATTGCTCATTTGACCCTTCCGTTTTGTTTACTTATTGGCACCTGCGAAATTGTTAGCCTGGGTCAAATATAGCCTATAAATATGGTTAATGGTTGCCATTTACTTATGCTAGATCACATTTAACAATGAAAATGTTATACATTTTTGTGAAGATGTGATTTATATTTTTACAAATCCATTATAATGAAGACCTGGGGGTTACTGTTTATCTGTGAAAAATTCTAGCGAAACAGGATTTCCATGAAGTAGATCATTTGATATTTATTGTTTTTAACTGATATTCTCAATTATTTTTTATTCTTATCTTATTATACTCAACGAAACCATATAGGAAATAAGACATGAAGCAAAAACAGATGAACAACGAACAGAAACACAAAATAACCACATTTTCACTGGTTTAGTCACTGGTTATGAAATACATCTCTCAAACGTGTCATTTATTTTTTTAATCTCAAGTTTAAAACGTTTAAACCTAACACGAGAGTTAAAGACAGCTCGCAGACAACTATAGGTAATAAAATGTCAGCTTGCCGGGACAATCATGTGCACCAAGTTTTGACTATTTTGGACGTTTGTGAATTATTTTCCCCAGACCACCCATGAGTCAGAGAGTCTGAGAAGTCTCCAGATGGACTTATTTAAAGTCGAAGAAGTTCCTTACATCAGAAAGGGCAGAAATCCTATTATACTGAAACTGTACCCCACCGTGGTGAAACCGGCGCTACTCCACGCCAACCTACCGCTGCGGTTCGGCCGCTCTTCGCCAGGGGCGGCCGCGCGGATGCTCCAGTCCCCGCTCAATCTGAACCGGCGCTTCGGAAGGTCGCAGGAGCTAGACTCGCCCGTCGCGCTCCCGTGCAACCATTGTGCCCGCGCCGGTGGCATGGCCTCTCCTTCAGCCACGCTCCCGCAAAGGTTCGGCAGGACCAACCGTTTCTACTCCAGAGCCGCGCGCAACCTGGCGATGTTCGCGCGTGGAATTACTGTCCAGCCGCTAAGAAGGTAGGCTAATGCACGTGCAGAAAGGTGGATAGTTTTCTCGTCTATTAATCTAGTGTGATTCGTGTTTTACTAATCACATTTCTCACTAGGGCCTTTTCCCCCGTGAATTCGCATGTGAGCCTAAACCACATCTTCTTCTCCAGATCCCAGGGCCTTGGTTTGGGTTTTGATTATGTGGATGACGTCAGAAAAGAAGATATTCTTAAGATCCTGAAGGATATAGAATCATCCAGCAGTCCAGCTTAGCTATACGACTGATCCGACAGTCACCTGTGTTTTCTTTTGTATACAAATTGAAACATTGACCTTGTCTTCAAAACAAGACTTATCAATGTGTAATGTCAATAAAAAGTGAAACAGTCTATTCGGATATCCTTCTTTTATGATCTGGCATGGCATCCACATTACGGCATTCGATTATAGTGTTTCAGTCAGAAGGGTGTGTGGCCTTTGAAAACTCAGAATGAAACCATCCGTTTGACTGACTACAGACTGCTATGGAAATAATCTTTTGGGACAATAGAACGAATCTGAGGCATTTTAAATACAACTCTGATCAAAGTTTTCTCATGTAGGCTATTTTTGTAAATTGTACTTTATCGTCACAACAAACACAAGTTTTCATCCCAATCAGTAGCCTAGCATATAAGAACAGCGTGATAAAATCGACTTTGCTGGAATGTAATTATACTGGCACAGAACTAATTATGATTCATCCTGTTTTCGTGTTTTCAACACGTCCCAACACGGGCTGTAATGCACGGGCTGTAAAACGGGTTTCTCCCTCTTGTATTGTAGCGGTGCTGAAAGCATGCAGAGAGTCAGATTATTTAAATACATCCACACAGACAGGGATGCAGTCATCTTGATAATGTAGCTACCTATAAAGTTATTCTGGAATCTTTTAGAGTAGATTCTGTGTAGAGTTGAAGGATAGTACTACACTCTTACCAGAGGCATATTCAACATAAATGCATGTAACATTAGAATTAAGTAGGTATAATTTGCAGAAGAAAATCCTAAATCTCCTTAAATCTTGTCTCTTAGATCTTCTCGAGTTGCCACGTCTAAATTCTGTTATTCTGTAGTTTTGCCACTAGATGGAAGCATACAATAAGAATTACAAGCCTGCTGTTAGTCATTTACTGCGATTCCCCAAGTGCCGCAATCTGTAGACTACACGCAAGTGCCTGTGTGCGTTTAGCGAGAGTAAGTTTCCCTTTGATGTGAGTATTAAGATCCCATAATAAGAGCCCCAACCCTACCCTCATTTTAAACGCCTTTTATGAATGTGAGAGACAGTGCCAAGCAGCAAGCGCGTGCACATGCACATGAGCGGTTACAGTAACCATTTTCACTCCATAACGCTCGGAACCCACCAGACGCGAAAGCGCAAGCGCGCGCACGCACACACGCACTGCTGCGCTTCACTTCCGCTCCCTTGTTAACGAATTGCCGCGATTCTCACTGGCTGCGCGCGCAACGGCTGGCTGGCGGGCGGACGTGGAGCGGATTTTTCTGCGCTGGGCGGAATTTTCTGGGCGTCCGCATGCGCGTCTCATAGAAATACATTATTACATCGTACTATATCTTACCACATATTAATGTTTTTCAACCTACTAATAGTTTTACTCTTGTTATTAATTATTTTAATACATATTATATTTTAATATAGGCCCTATATATTTGTTCAATTAATTAAGACTATGCTTACTTCCCGAAAGGGAAATAAACGTTATTCTATTCTATATTCTATTGTTTTTATTGTACTGATATCACTGGATCAATTTAAGGTACTGTAGAATAGCTGCTAATTCTGCTATAATTAAATGTTTAGAACGTGTTGATTACTGTCCCAAATAAATAAAAGGGAACTTTATAAAGTAGGCATTGTCTTGTTTGCTACATTTAGCTTTAAATTGCTAAATTTAGCTTTTAAGCATAAGACATATGTAATAGCAGTATTGACTTAACCATTATTTAGCGAAGCTCACAAATCCGGAATGTAGATTTATTTGTTTGTATAGCGCGTCTCTGTCGTTCACGGAATGCGCTCCGAAGAAGCAATAAGCGTCTGCGCGCTTGCGCATCTGGTGGGTCCGGGGCGTAATTGTTCACAGGCACGCACGCACGCACATCACAATCTACATCACATCACAGAAGCAATGAGCGGCTATTACTTTTTTCGCCTTTGAGTTTATTTGGTATTGAATAGTAAATTTTTCTGGTGTGATGTTACGGTAGAACTGTGATTCGACACTGTGCATGATTAATGGAGTGTGTGAAAAGTAACATAATGTCAGTACGGTGCTGGGGGAAATTAACGTGCCATGGGCGTAGCAGGCTTAGTTTATGAAGTTGTTGCGCAATAATTTCACAAGTTATTACATGCTACACGTGAAACACAGTGATCCATCGTGCGTTCAACACATTTTCCTGAACTATGAGAAGTTTTCGGGACGTCGACTGAATGACGGCTGTATTGTGCAATCTGCAAGAAATTCCGCGTGACGTTTTGTCTGAGGCGTGACTGGGTGTTTCTGTTCATCTGAGAAGAACAGATAAGGTGTGATTCCCTTACCTGAGAATTCGTCATCTTTGTCAACTTTTACCAGGTAAGAAATTAGCTGTTGCTGATTTTTATGTGTAGTTCTTAATGATAATAGAAACAATAGTTTGTGTCGGCCTATTGTATCATGTATGTATCAATGTTACAGAACAGAAAGCTGCATAATGATGTGACGAGTGGGTTGTTTTAGCGAAGTAGGTGCTATAAAACTTGTTTTTGCTAAGGTAGAAGCTAAGGTATTCACTAGCTTCCATGCGGTTTACATTTTTGTTTGTGTTTGAGAGAGAGACAGAAATCTGGAACCTTTATAATAGAAAATAACAAATAACTTGGATTAAACAACAACCAGGTTTTAAAGCTTTAAGTTCAGCGTTGTACCAGCGAACAGTGGACGTTCCATTTTAGACCCCTCAGTGTTATGATGTGACGTTCCCTTGGGACGTCCTAAAAACGTTACTAGAACGTTATTAAAGTACTAGGAAGGTCACTGTTTGGTTACAATATGACATTTAATTTGAGTTTTTTGGGGACGTTCAAGCAACATCACTTTCCGGTTAAGATATGACGTTGTGCTCATAACATTCATGGGACATTCAGAGAGGTTCCTGCAACGCCTGTTACTGGTTATGGTTACAATATAGCGCCATGTAATGAATGTCTGGGGGAGGTTACTAGAACGTCCCAGGACCGTTCTTTGCGACCTCCACGTAACTTTTAGAAAACCCTACACAAAGACGTGAAGGCGATGCCCTGATGACATTTCGAGACGTTCAGGGTGGCGTCCCGGAGACATCATTCTGTTAGCTGGGTAGTTGATAGAATCCTGAAAGCCGCGCAGCTAAATACGTTTTTATAAAGAATCAATAAATGCAAATTATTATGTTGATAAATATTGTAACAGTCGGTTTGTGCGGCACGTAATCTCCTAATAAACAGTAACTATGAGATCGCGCAACGAACCTGAGTCGGAAAAACATTTGGCAGCATCCCGGAAGTGTAATGCGGCGCCACCTATCGGCAATTATGCAGCACAGTAAAGCACACCGAGCCGTTTAATCAGGTACTGAGCCCGGCAGTCTGATGATGATGGTGATGATGGTAATGTTGATTATGATTGTGGGGATGATGTTGGTAATGTTGAGTTTGTTTACGTTGATTATGTTGGTGCTAAGGTGAGGTTAATGATGGTGCTGATGGTAATGTTGATTATGATTGTGGGGATGATGTTGGTAATGTTGAGTTTGTTTACGGTGATGATGTTGGTGCTAAGGAGAGGTTAATGATGGTGCTGATGGTGGTGCTAAGGAGAGGTTAATGATGGTGATGCTAAGGAGAGGTTAATGATGGTGATGATGGTAATGTTGATTATGATTGTGGGGATGATGTTGGTAATGTTGAGTTTGTTTACGGTGATGATGTTGGTGCTAAAGTGAGGTTAATGATGGTGCTGATGGTGGTGCTAAGGTGAGGTTAATGATGGTGCTGATGGTGGTGCTAAGGTGAGGTTAATGATGGTGTTGATGGTGGTTATCTCTCTACAGAAGCTCCAGAATGGGTGACGTAGCGAAGGGGAAAAAGGTGTTTGTGCAGAAGTGCTCACAGTGCCACACGGTGGAGGAAGGGGGTCGACACAAGGTGGGGCCAAACCTGCACGGCCTATTCGGCCGCAAAACTGGCCAATCACCTGGCTTCTCCTACACCCAGGCCAACATCGATAAAGGTAGTGTGTGTGTGTGTGTGTGTGTGTGACAGAGAGAGAGGTTAAGAGGTGTGTATTATAGCTCACCTGTGCGTTCTCGGACAGGTATCATTTGGAGTAAAGGTAGGGTGTGTGTGTGTGTGTGTGTGTGACAGAGAGAGAGGTTAAGAGGTGTGTATTATAGCTCACCTGTGCGTTCTCCGACAGGTATCATTTGGAGTGAGGAGACGCTGATGAAGTACCTCCAAAACCCCAAAAAATACATCCCTGGAACCAAGATGATCTTCTCCGGGATCAGAAAGAAGAAGGAGAGGGAAAGCATTGTTGCCTACCTGAAAAAGGCCACCTCCTCCTAGAGGCTCCGCCCCTTACCTGACCACACACCTGAGAAAGACACTCTGACTCCACCCTTTACCTGACCACATACCTGAGAAAGAGGCTCTAACCTGACCACATACCTGAGAAAGAGGCTCTAACTCTGCCCCTTACCTGACCGCTTTCCTGTAAAGGCGGGGGGGTGAGTGTATTATCTAAACCCGAATACACATTATTTATTTAGATTTTCAAATAAAACAGATTTTTTAAACGAATTTCAGTTCACAGGCATCTATTTTAATATTGTGCTGTTTTGTGCTTCAACAAAATAATTTGTGTTTTTTTTTTTGCTGTCGTGCGTGAATATGCGCCATAAGATTTACACTAAAAATTCATCTTTTGAAGCTGAAAGTGAATCTTGTCATTAAATTTGAGGCATCAATTTATTTATTCACATTATGTATTTTTCTCTTTAAATCAGTCATATTCTGTGAATGTTTGATCACTCAATCTCAACGTTTAAGAAAAAAGAATATTGTTTTCAGTTTTATTGGATGCCCAAGGGTAGGGAACTCAAACTCCAGTCCTGGTGGGCCGCAGTGTCTGCAGGTTTAACTCCAGTCCTGGAGGGGGCGCTGTGTCTGCAGGTTTAACTCCAGTCCTGGAGGGGGCGCTGTGTCTGCAGGTTTAACTCCAGTCCTGGAAGGCCACAGTGTCTGCAGGTTTAACTCCAGTCCTGGAGGGCCGCAGTGTCTGCAGGCTTAACTCTAGACCTGGAGGGCCACAGTGTCTGCAGGTTTAACTCTAGACCTGGAGGGCCACAGTGTCTGCTGGTTTAACTCTAGACCTGGAGGGTCTCAGTGTCTGCTGGTTTAACTCTAGACCTGGAGGGCCACTGTGTCTGCCGGTTTAACTCCAGTCCTGGAGGGCCGCAGTGTCTGTAGGTTTAACTCCAGTCCTGGAGGGTCTCAGTGTCTGCAGGTTTAACTCCAGTCCTGGAGGGCCACAGTGTCTGCTGGTTTAACTCTAGACCTGGAGGGCCACTGTGTCTGCTGGTTTAACTCCAGTCCTGGAGGGCCGCAGTGTCTGTAGGTTTAACTCCAGTCCTGGAGGGTCTCAGTGTCTGCAGGTTTAACTCCAGTCCTGGAGGGCCACAGTGTCTGCTGGTTTAACTCTAGACCTGGAGGGCCACAGTGTCTGCTGGTTTAACTCTAGACCTGGAGGGCCGCAGTGTCTGCAGGTTTAACTCTAGACCTGGAGGGCCACAGTGTCTGCTGGTTTAACTCTAGACCTGGAGGGCCGCAGTGTCTGCAGGTTTAACTCCAGTCCTGGAGGGCCACAGTGTCTGCTGGTTTAACTCTAGACCTGGAGGGCCGCAGTGTCTGCAGGTTTAACTCTAGACCTGGAGGGCCACAGTGTCTGCAGGTTTAACTCTAGACCTGGAGGGCCGCAGTGTCTGTAGGTTTAACTCTAGTCTTGGAGGGCCACAGTGTCTGCAGGTTTAACTCCAGTCCTGGAGGTGGCGCTGTGTCTGCAGGTTTAACTCCAATCCTGCAGGGGGTGCTGTGTTTGCAGTTTTAACTCCAGTGCTGGGGGTATTTCACAAAGTATGGCTGTGGGTGCGTCCCAATAGTCGATAAATACACACTACCACCTCCTCTACTCAGTGCTCCGGAAACCCATCTTTCATTCCTCCCTCCCTCCACTGTCCCAATAGTGGAGGAGACCAGCGAAGCGGCTTTAAACTCGGCTTCTCCTCCCCTCTGGCGAAGCATACATCGATGTATCCTACTGCGGAAGTTTTTTCACATTTTTAGGTGACATCATCGCGCTCACGCTCACGCCCACAGAGATTTACGAAAAGGCAACAGTGATGATGCGTAGTTATGCCTTATATGAATTTCCCCAAGATAATGATGCCCCAATGCAAGATATTTAGCCTAAATTGTGGGTGCTTCAGTAGGTTATTAGCACACAAAAAACATAGCATCCACAACGGATAACAAAATGCCAGTCCGTTTTTGTGGTTCATATCCTACATAAAAATCCGGCAATTTAAGTCGGGGAAACAGCTTTATTTATTTGCTTGCACATTAACGTTGCTTATTAACGAACATGACTATACATAATATAGCCTAAGCATGACCATTTCAGTATGTGAATATGCATTAATGAATGTATTCAACCATTCCAAAGGATGTTTTTAAATTAGATTTCAGATGTTACAGTGGGAAATAGGCCTAATAGTTTTTTTGGTGTGACCACTGCGATACTATGAACTTTGGGAATGATGGGCCTATATCCGATAATATGACGATAATTAGTTCCACTAATCTACGGAAATGTTTCCCAATTTGCCTATGTGAGATGCAAGGAGCTGTCAATAGTAATCTATTGTGTAGCTACAGTAGCCTATAGGCCTATAAGGTGAATTAGTGCTCGGTATGTTCAGACATCGGGAACGTCGGGATTCTGGAATTACAGTAAATTGTTATGTTCGTGTAGCCTATACTACAACATGTTTACTTTGATCTAATGTTCGCGACGCGAACCACAATACAGGCTATGTTTACACTGTAGCCTACATGCAACTAGGTTACTTGCAATTCTAACTTAAAATATATTTTGAAGCTTTAAATGGGCTGACAATGTGAAAGATTTTTGTTGGCTTTGGAAATATTTGTGGGCTCGGCGTCAGTCAAAGTTATGATAGGGCAACTTCATCAATAGTCGACGGTGATTTTGATGGCGGGGAAGCGGATAAGCTTCACAGCTCCTCTCCTCCACTCCCCTCCTCCCCTCCCTTTCTCCACATACTTCTGGGTAGTAGAGGAGTGGAGGTGGGGAGCTGGGGAGTGAAGAATATTGGGACGCGACTTATTTACCGCGTCCTGTCTCCTGCATACTTTTTACTAGCAGCTGTGTACTGTTTATTGTATACTGTTTAGTACATGATGTGCAGTATGCAAAAAATATCCTCCATACTATTTTCAAACCGTACTTTGGGAGTGTTGTAAGACGTCCCATCCTTGTGCTGCCATGT
>CM040395.1:70283359-70285859 GCA_022702515.1 Ilyophis sp. 1 JC-2022 | reverse complement strand
ATCGTGTAAGTATGATAACGCTAGTCTGCTAGAGTACTGTATCGTGTAAGTATGATAACGCTAGTCTGCTAGAGTACTGTATCGTGTAAGTATGATAACGCTAGTCTGCTAGAGTACTGTATCGTGTAAGTATGATAACGCTAGTCTGCTAGAGTACTGTATCGTGTAAGTATGATAACGCTAGTCTGCTAGAGTACTGTATCGTGTAAGTATGATAACGCTAGTCTGCTAGAGTACTGTATCGTGTAAGTATGATAACGCTAGTCTGCTAGAGTACTGTATCGTGTAAGTATGATAACGCTAGTCTGCTAGAGTACTGTATCGTGTAAGTATGATAACGCTAGTCTGCTAGAGTACTGTATCGTGTAAGTATGATAACGCTAGTCTGCTAGAGTACTGTATCGTGTAAGTATGATAACGCTAGTCTGCTAGAGTACTGTATCGTGTAAGTATGATAACGCTAGTCTGCTAGAGTACTGTATCGTGTAAGTATGATAACGCTAGTCTGCTAGAGTACTGTATCGTGTAAGTATGATAACGCTAGTCTGCTAGAGTACTGTATCGTGTAAGTATGATAACGCTAGTCTGCTAGAGTACTGTATCGTGTAAGTATGATAACGCTTGTCTGCTAGAGTACTGTATCGTGTAAGTATGATAACGCTAGTCTGCTAGAGTACTGTATCGTGTAAGTATGATAACGCTAGTCTGCTAGAGTACTGTATCGTGTAAGTATGATAACGCTAGTCTGCTAGAGTACTGTATCGTGTAAGTATGATAACGCTAGTCTGCTAGAGTACTGTATCGTGTAAGTATGATAACGCTAGTCTGCTAGAGTACTGTATCGTGTAAGTATGATAACGCTAGTCTGCTAGAGTACTGTATCGTGTAAGTATGATAACGCTAGTCTGCTAGAGTACTGTATCGTGTAAGTATGAAAACGCTGGTCTGCTAGAGTACTGTATCGTCAGCATAGAAATTAACATTACATTTCTCTATTTCCGTGGCAATTTTGTTTATATAAATTGTGAACAATAATATAAAATAAATTAAACACATACCTCCTTTCCATTCAGAAACATAACTTTGTTTCACTCAGGTAGAAACAAGACACCTGAATACAGTGGCCAGTGTAATCTCGTATACCAGTGCATTGTCACTTCTATTTATAAAGCAATGCTAGATTCTAATTTTAGTGTACAGGCTAATATCGACAATCCTAAAACCGAGGAAAGCAAAACATTTGACCAGAGAGTCAACTCAGATATTTATCAAAAAAACGGTATTTCCAATATCTAAAATGATTTCCGGGAACCAACAAGTCTGTTCTTGTTCAAACATCTGGCTTGGATTTATTGTCGGTCGCGTGGGTCCAGCGAGTGGAAACGGTGGCGGTACCAGAAGGGCTCGATCTCCGCCCACTTCTTCAAGTTCCACTCATTCCATTTAATTTGTGTTCTTTAGATTGGCAGCTCCTCGACCCTATCAGAATCGCCCAAAAACACACCGCCCAATAAAGATACAATCGTTTGACATCCATGAAATACAGCAAATTCGGACAGAGAAAGCTGACAGGGCTGTCTGCTACGCTGCGTCTAAGACCGCGACCCCAAGACAGGTACGTTTTGGAACAAATGAGCCGTATTCAAGACCGTTTTTATTTGTCACAAATAACTCACAGATAACTCGCCTAACGGTCTTTAGGTATGTTGTCGCTGTCTTCCACCAGCCAATCAGAACCACGTGTTTATTCAGTCAGGTTCCTTTGGGGTACAGATAAAAGTTACTTACGCGCCACTATCGTGTTGTGAAGTATTTAAATAATGTAAGCTGTAGAAGGTTCCGCCACGCACCTTGGCCGACCGGTTTTGGCATACTCTGATGGGTAATTCCCCCGTTAACTCATAAATAAAACAAGGAACAAACAAAAAAGTGACAGTTGATGTGATTTCGGTACTTTTCTGTCAGTTTACACATAGATATAGCCTACATTCATACATAGAATGGATTTTCTTAGTGTTTTTTATAGCCTACTCGTTTCCTTTGAAATATCCCTGTCTGCTGTTTGACTGCTGGATGTTAACGCGTGACTGAATTGTAGCCTACTTGTATCTCTAACGTTTTATACATGTTTTATATGTATGCACTTACTGTATGTCGCTTTGGATAAAAGCATCTGCTAAATGACTGTAATGTAATGTAATGTTATAATTTGATCGCAGGTCTCTCTTGTAAAAGATATCTTGATCTCAATGAGACTGTCTAAATTAAATAGATAAAAATTAAATATGTAAGACACGTGTAGTCTATATAAATATTCATCTTTATAATTGTTGTTTTCCTCTGTGATTGAGACGAAGTAGTCATGTCTGTAATTGCAGTGGAAAAAACGTTTCCAAACTGTATTCTCGGAATTATACGGTCTGCTCGCACCATGCGTTAACAGGTAGGCTAGCTTGTGTGAGAGAAATCGCTAGACTCTTTTACTGAATTGGTTAAAACG
>CM040395.1:70260859-70275859 GCA_022702515.1 Ilyophis sp. 1 JC-2022 | reverse complement strand
TTAGCTGAATGGCTGATTGGCTGCGGAGCTGAATGGCTGATTGGCTGCTGAGCTGATTGGCTGACTGGCTGCTGAGCTGAATGGCTGATTGGCTGCTGGAGTAATTGGCTGAATGTCTGACTGGCTGCTGAGCTAATTGGCTGATTGGCTGCTCGAGTAATTGGCTGAATGGCTGATCTAGTAATTGGCTGACTGGCTGCTGAGCTGAATGGCTGATTGGCTGCTCGAGTAATTGGCTGAATGGCTGATTGGCATACTGAGCAGCATGTGGCATTCACAGAATTACCCAGCATTCTCATTACATTACCCAGCATGCTCACTACATTATCGAGCATGCTCACTACATTATCGAGCATTCCCACTACATTGCCAAGTATGCTTACTACATTACCCAGAATCCTTACTGCATTACCCAGCATGCTCAGCTGTTTGTGTGTGCCGGTCCTGTAGGTGAATGGTGGTATGGTAAACGGAGAGTCGGCCCTGGCTGAGGAGGAGGTGTGTCAGAGGGTGGAGCTACTCTTCTCCTCCTCCAATATGGTGCTGCGGAGAGACATGGGCAGGTTGTGGGCGGAGACAGAACCAGAGGCGGGACTCTGCCCCCTCGTCATGTGCATCGCAGTGCAAGGCCTGGCTGCTCTGTGTACAGGGCTTTAGAGTGTGTGTGTGTGTGTGTGTGTGTGCGTGTGCGTGTGCGTGTGTGTGTGAGTGTGTGTGTGTGTGTGTGAGTTTGTGTGAGTGTGTGTGAGTGCGTGCGTGCGTGGGCTATAAATAACCTTTTCATTGATAAAATTTTTCACATGATGGATATGAGAAGAATCTTTTGGACAGTGAGTTTATGTCCTGAAGCCATTTATGATACATTATGATTGTATAAATGAATGTGGACGGTATAAGAACAGCTTATTCATAATGAAGTATATTCAGCTGCAGTGTTACACAGTATGCATTAGGGGTGGGACATCGATCTGAATGTGTAAATACAACTGCATCCATCTGTAAGATTAGAATTGATAAGCGATTAATATCGCATTTTAAATGAATGTGCACATGTATTCATTTATTCAAAAAAAATATTAATTTCATTATTTAAAATATATATTTCTGAGACACAACTACTTTTAAAACTGTTTTGACCAGCTTCAATCCATGTTTCGGCTCCAACCCCCACGTAAGCGTGAGTTGAAAGCAGGGACAGGCGGGAATCAAGCGACAATGAGACGGACAGATCTGAGCGAGATGGCTAGCTGCATGCTCGCTGAGTGCGACAAGAGACAGAAACTTACAGAATTTGCGATGTTCCGAACAGAAAATCAGTGGTATGGAAGCATTTCGGGTTTAGAAAGAAGGAGGGTGTACTTGACAAAACCGCTGCAATATGCAAGATCTGCCAAGTAGAAATCAGATACACAGGCAACACCACAAACATGATAAACCATTTGAGCCGACGACACACCATTGACGTGAAGGACAGCAGCGGGTTAGCAAGCTAAACTCGGGAGTCATTGACACTTCCCCTGAGTTTCCTGGAGAAATGGCCAAACAGTTCTATTTTTTTTGTATAATTGTTTTTATTCGTTTTTATACACATACCGTGTCCAGACAGTTAATTGTAAAGTGCTTTCTGATATTTAAATTTAAACCATTTTCTATTCAAAATCAAGTAGACGTTCGAGACAAAAAACTAAAATAGTAAGACTATTTCCAATGTCTTACGTTCAATTAATTATTACTACGTTAACTGTCCGATTCACTTAATTAATTTCGTGGAACCTAGATACACCATACCATGCAGAAAACATTTTAGTGAAAAATGTATACCTGCTCTGTATGAAGAGGTGAAGAAAACGGTTCGACTGTCCTTGCAAAACGCTACGAGAGTAGCTTTAACTACGGATGGATGGGCATCTTGCTCCACCGAAGGTCTAGATCGTACTAAGATTTAGGAAAGTACTATGCACGTCTGTGTTGCGTGCTGTGTATGTTTTCTGAATATCAATATTTGATCATTCATACGGTAATAACGAAACATCTTTTCTAATCGTGTTTTATTGCACTTATATTGAAATTATATTCTTACAGCTTGAAACACACCAAACGGTATTTTGCAAGAATGTATTAAAATGTATGTTTGTTTAGCGATGTGGATCATAACGGTTTTCAAACGCAAGTCTGGAGCAACAATGCAGAGAAGATTAAGCCTTTTAAGTGCATTTTAAGTGTTTTCAGTAATGTGTCAAGAGTTGAAAAGTAGAAATTAGACAATTCTGAAGCTGTAACAAAGCTAAGTATGCCTGCCTCTTAAGATGCACCTTTCAAAAATATGTTTTATTATTTCTTATTTCTGTTTTTGTTATTCAGTTGCATAGTTTTATAGACCAGTGCTGAAAACTGACTGACTAATATTTATTATATTTATACTTTACATTCTATAAATGTAGTATTTAAAGCAAACTTTAAAGCATATTTTTTTTACATTTTATATGTATTTTCTTGTTTAACACTCAAGCAGGTGCTAAGTTTGGTGTTCTAAGAATACACCAGAGAAGGCGGGTTTATTGGAGGGTTAGCAAAGATATCATATGCATTGACTACATACTCCTGTGGTTCCAAAAAGACCTTATGTACTTATGCAAAACTAAAAAAGTTATGACCAATTTTCTTTGTTCAGTACATAGAATATCTTTTAAGTATGAATGGGTCTCATGTAGTTCAAGAATGCATTGAATGTGACGGGGATTTACTACGCCCCACAGAAATACCCACAATGCCTGTAAATATACACCTGTTCAGCCACATATACACCTGTTCAGCCACATATACACCTGTTCAGCCACATATAAACCTGTTCAGCCACATAGACACCTGTTCAGCCATTTGTACAGCATGTGGACCATGCAAAGCCACTCTCTATACTAATCATAAATGTTTTAATGAAATGCATGTATGTAAAGGAGAACACATCCACGATTATTTTAAATATTATGTATGTGTGTATATATAATGTATGCATGTAATGAATATGTGCTATGGTTTGAATTAAAAAATAGTTGAACATATTGCAGTAGCTTGCGGGCACTCATTTGTGTGAAAGATTTTAGGTGAATCCTGGGTTGTGTTCATTATATTTGCCTTTAAGCCCGTGAGGAAGTCCGCGGGCTCTGTTTAAAGGAGAAGTGGGTTTTTTCTCGTAATGGGGAAACTGGCTGGTTCCCCAACATTAGCTTCTGGATTTTACGCTGCCTGGCCAAAAAAAAAACACTCGAACACCCACATGAGCATCCCGTTCAGATGAGCGATGTTGCCCCTCTCTGCCCCCTGGTGGTTCATTCAGGTCTGTGATTTTTCTACTCAAACTGAGCCAAGATGAAGTTCGTTTAATTTTGCCAACGAGGTGGTGAGAAAGTAATATTTGTATTGTGTTCTGAATGTATATTTGAATGGTTATTGCCATTTAAAAAGTTGGATAGATACCATACGGTATTTTGGTATTGCATGTGCTGTCAAATGCTAAATTTGGAAGAAGACTAGTGACTGCTCGTAGCTACACCTCGCTCACCTCACGGAGCTACATTCAGTGGCCTAAACGTTTTGCGTATCCCTGCTTGCTATTCGTTTGCCGACGCCAAGTACAACATTGCTGTCCAAAACAGAAACGTTTAAACCCTGGTGTGGCGATAAGGTGGGCGTCACACAGTCGAGGAGACGCTTACATGGCCTTCACTAAACAATCCGGCCTCCCGCCTTTTCGTCCTCGAGCGACGCTGTTACAAACGCATTTCCACGGGCAGTGGTGTGTGTCTTCAGTGTGTGTCTTCAGGTAGGCTCCGCATTGCGCATTTTAATATAGCTGGATGCCGCTTTAGTAAAAGGGTTCTGTTTATTTTAGTAAATGGCAAATGTGTAGGGCATGTTATGGTAAATTGAGTATGCCAAGCCAAACATGTTTGGAGGGGAGGAATGTTCTGTCATGTATGAATGAAGTGAAGTCGTTTTGACGTTGTTTTTGTTTAGTTTTTTTGCTTGTAGCCTATTGTAGATCGGGCCTATGTCAAATCTTTATTTTAATCATCAAAAAATGCACTGAGAAGGGTTCAGTAAGTTTATTGGGCTGTTATCGAAAATGCCTTTTTAAATACAGGTCTTAAGTTGCAAAAATATATGCTGTCAAATTAGGCTGTCTAAATAAAAACAGGAACCAATATCACAAATGAATGGGACAGCTGCCTGGGGAAGGAGATCTATGGGACACAGCTGCCCAAAGGATTGTTGGAGGGGGGGGAGAGGTTGTTCCTGTATCACCCATAAACACAGAGGAACCATAGCACCTTACAGACAAAACAGTGAATGAGAATTGCAAAGAAACGGCTAGTCAAAACACAGCTAACAGAAGTCCAGAGGCTAAAGCCTCACGTAGTTCATTCACATAAGCGCAGACACGCCACCATCACAGAAACAACATTTACGGTGTCCCAAAGACAAAGAAACTACCAAAAAGAATATCAAATAAACAACAAAACGAAAAACAGGTACACAGTGTATTAAGCCTGTTAGGGAGTTACATCACTGCTCACTAAAGCACTGTCCAATAAAAACCATCTTATCTACGCTTTGATTTCTGCTTTTAATTAAAGGGTAAATGCACAGGGTTTTGGGCAAAACAGGAGAAACACCGCAGGTCAACCAGAGCGAGAACGGCAAACTACTGTGGGGTAATTGCCATGACAACAGCGGAAACAATAACTGCCATGTGCTGTAGCGTTATCTTCTGTGAAAAGCAGTTGCCTAATTTTCCAAGTAAATACATTTAAAAAAACAAACTTTCTTTTCTTTGTTTGCATCACCATGGAAACGTCAGCTCCATTAAAGAGGAAAACAAAACAAACAAAATTAGAAAAAAAGACAAGAAATCAAAAAACAAGAAACTTGGTTTTGAACTTTTTCTTGTTTTTGAACACCAAGTTGATATGCATAGAAAGATATTCTGTAAAAAGTTACAAATATTACAATAAATAAGCACTCTTCCCTTTGAGTTTCAGTAGAAAAAGTTGTGTGATCAGTGTATGGAGCAGGGGGCAGGGCTCCATCTTAGTGGGCGGAGCCTGGTCTCTAGGCCTGTGCTGCACACGCTCAGTAAACCCAGTTGACCGGGACCCACTGTGGATCAGCGCACAGCTGGTCCACGGCGGTTTGCAGCTTCTCAAAGGCCTGGTCCAGATTGTCATTAACAATGGTGAGGTCAAAGTAGTGGCCATAGCACCTCTGGATCCTCGCACTCTCATCCACCGTCTTCTTCAGCTCCATGTCCTGGAAGAGGGAAGGACAGAAGGGTAAAAAAACACATTACTAGAGTAACATCAGATTAATATCGGAGTAATGTTAGAGTAACGTCAGAGTAACATCAGACTAACATTGTAGTAATGTTAGAGCAACGTTAGTGTAACTCCGGAGCAACGTGGCGGTGCTGAGACTGACCGTCAGTTGCTTGGTGCTGATCCCGGCCTCCAGCACGGCCTTGTGCATGGCCCTTAACGTCTCGAGCTCCGGTGCGCCGATTAACACCACGTACGGCATGAACTCAGCCGTCTTCAACAGCTTTAAAGCCTGTGTGAGGAGCAGACACACCCTTGAGCCAATCAGAGCACTGACACACACCCTTGAGCCAATCAGAGCACTGACACACACCCTTGAGCCAATCAGAGCACTGACACACACCCTTGAGCCAATCAGAGCACTGACACACACCTGTCAGCCAATCAGGGCTCTGACACACACCTGTCAGCCAATCAGGGCTTATTAGCCCTTCAGCCAATCAGGACTCACAAGGAAGAAAGTCTTTCACATTAAATAAATTAATTATGTTTATAATAAAACTATGTTTAGAGCAACCAAACTGAAAAATCTGCAATTAAATAATTCTGTAAAAATTGTGCTTATATTCTGAAACATGTTCTGTTATGGTTGGGATTGTGGTCTTGATGTCGGTTCTGGTTCTAGCAGTAGTCTTGAAGTTCTAAAGATTTCTGCAGGTGTTTCCAGGTTCAGGTTACGCTTGCGGCTCGGACCTGTGGGTTGACATCCAGGATGCAGGTACGACCCGTGTTGACCACCTCGTGGATGGAGTCGATCTTGGTGCCGTATAGATTCCCGTCGTACTCGCCGTGCTCCAGATAGCGGCCGGCTTTGATGTCCATCTCCATCTCTAATCGTGTGACAAACTGGTACGACTGACCGTCCCGATCATCTTCACGGGGACGTCTGGACGTGTCTGAGAGAGGGGGAGAGAGGGGTTGTAGCAGTGAGTTCTACAGAAGATGGGGTTCAGGTTGTAGCAGTGAGTTCTACAGAAGATGGGGTTCAGGTTGTAGCAGTGAGTTCTACAGAAGATGGGGTTCAGGTTGTAGCAGTGAGTTCTACAGAAGATGGGGTTCAGGTTGTAGCAGTGAGTTCTACAGAAGATGGGGTTCAGGTTGTAGCAGTGTGTTATACAGAAGATGGGGTTCATCTTGTAGCAGTGAGTTCTACAGAAGATGGGGTTCAGGTTGTAGCAGTGTGTTCTACAGAAGATGGGGTTCAGGTTGTAGCAGTGAGTTCTACAGAAGATGGGGTTCAGGTTGTAGCAGTGTGTTCTACAGAAGATGGGGTTCAGGTTGTAACAGTGTGTTCTACAGAAGATGGGGTTCAGGTTGTAGCAGGGTTTGGGCCAGACTCACAGGGTACCGTGGCTCCGAAGCGGGTCGGGTGGAGCAGCACCAGCCGGTTCTTCAGGCTACGCCGGCCCACACCCTGAGCACCAATCAGCACCAGCGTTTTCCTCTGGAAAGGTGGCATGCGAGCCAGCTCCTCATAGATCTGCAGCTCGTGTCGGTCAAACTCTGCCACACAGCACATGACATTTAACCAATCACTGCCAACCACAGGGTCACATGCTATGCCAAAGGAGTGACGCCATTAGCCAATCATAGATGAGTGTGTGACTAATAAAATCGTTTTTGTTTTCAGTGATCTGGACATCAGGTAAACACACTGTATTTGAAACTGAATTACAGTGATGTGTACTTATGCAGACCTGTTTCAGTAGAGATATCAGGCTATAACTACGCTGATGTGTAATTATGCAGGGCTGTTTCAGTAGAGATATCAGGCTATAACTACGCTGATGTGTAATTATGCAGGGCTGTTTCAGTAGAGATATCAGGCTATAACTACGCTGATGTGTAATTATGCAGGACTGTTTCAGTAGAGATATCAGGCTATAACTACGCTGATGTGTAATTATGCAGGGCTGTTTCAGTAGAGATATCAGGCTATAACTACGCTGATGTGTAATTATGCAGGGCTGTTTCAGTAGAGATATCAGGCTATAACTACGCTGATGTGTAATTATGCAGGGCTGTTTCAGTAGAGATATCAGGCTATAACTACGCTGATGTGTAATTATGCAGGGCTGTTTCAGTAGAGATATCAGGCTATAACTACGCTGATGTGTAATTATGCAGGGCTGTTTCAGTAGAGATATCAGGCTATAACTACGCTGATGTGTAATTATGCAGGGCTGTTTCAGTAGAGATATCAGGCTATAACTACGCTGATGTGTAATTATGCAGGGCTGTTTCAGTAGAGATATCAGGCTATAACTACGCTGATGTGTAATTATGCAGGGCTGTTTCAGTAGAGATATCAGGCTATAACTACGCTGATGTGTAATTATGCAGGGCTGTTTCAGTAGAGATATCAGGCTATAACTACGCTGATGTGTAATTATGCAGGGCTGTTTCAGTAGAGATATCAGGCTATAACTACGCTGATGTGTAATTATGCAGGGCTGTTTCAGTAGAGATATCAGGCTATAACTACGCTGATGTGTAATTATGCAGGGCTGTTTCAGTAGAGATATCAGGCTATAACTACGCTGATGTGTAATTATGCAGGGCTGTTTCAGTAGAGATATCAGGCTATAACTACGCTGATGTGTAATTATGCAGGGCTGTTTCAGTAGAGATATCAGGCTATAACTACGCTGATGTGTAATTATGCAGGGCTGTTTCAGTAGAGATATCAGGCTATAACTACGCTGATGTGTAATTATGCAGGGCTGTTTCAGTAGAGATATCAGGCTATAACTACGCTGATGTGTAATTATGCAGGGCTGTTTCAGTAGAGATATCAGGCTATAACTACGCTGATGTGTAATTATGCAGGGCTGTTTCAGTAGAGATATCAGGCTATAACTACGCTGATGTGTAATTATGCAGGGCTGTTTCAGTAGAGATATCAGGCTATAACTACGCTGATGTGTAATTATGCAGGGCTGTTTCAGTAGAGATATCAGGCTATAACTACGCTGATGTGTAATTATGCAGGGCTGTTTCAGTAGAGATATCAGGCTATAACTACGCTGATGTGTAATTATGCAGGGCTGTTTCAGTAGAGATATCAGGCTATAACTACGCTGATGTGTAATTATGCAGGGCTGTTTCAGTAGAGATATCAGGCTATAACTACGCTGATGTGTAATTATGCAGGGCTGTTTCAGTAGAGATATCAGGCTATAACTACGCTGATGTGTAATTATGCAGGGCTGTTTCAGTAGAGATATCAGGCTATAACTACGCTGATGTGTAATTATGCAGGGCTGTTTCAGTAGAGATATCAGGCTATAACTACGCTGATGTGTAATTATGCAGGGCTGTTTCAGTAGAGATATCAGGCTATAACTACGCTGATGTGTAATTATGCAGGGCTGTTTCAGTAGAGATATCAGGCTATAACTACGCTGATGTGTAATTATGCAGGGCTGTTTCAGTAGAGATATCAGGCTATAACTACGCTGATGTGTAATTATGCAGGGCTGTTTCAGTAGAGATATCAGGCTATAACTACGCTGATGTGTAATTATGCAGGGCTGTTTCAGTAGAGATATCAGGCTATAACTACGCTGATGTGTAATTATGCAGGGCTGTTTCAGTAGAGATATCAGGCTATAACTACGCTGATGTGTAATTATGCAGGGCTGTTTCAGTAGAGATATCAGGCTATAACTACGCTGATGTGTAATTATGCAGGGCTGTTTCAGTAGAGATATCAGGCTATAACTACGCTGATGTGTAATTATGCAGGGCTGTTTCAGTAGAGATATCAGGCTATAACTACGCTGATGTGTAATTATGCAGGGCTGTTTCAGTAGAGATATCAGGCTATAACTACGCTGATGTGTAATTATGCAGGGCTGTTTCAGTAGAGATATCAGGCTATAACTACGCTGATGTGTAATTATGCAGGGCTGTTTCAGTAGAGATATCAGGCTATAACTACGCTGATGTGTAATTATGCAGGGCTGTTTCAGTAGAGATATCAGGCTATAACTACGCTGATGTGTAATTATGCAGGGCTGTTTCAGTAGAGATATCAGGCTATAACTACGCTGATGTGTAATTATGCAGGGCTGTTTCAGTAGAGATATCAGGCTATAACTACGCTGATGTGTAATTATGCAGGGCTGTTTCAGTAGAGATATCAGGCTATAACTACGCTGATGTGTAATTATGCAGGGCTGTTTCAGTAGAGATATCAGGCTATAACTACGCTGATGTGTAATTATGCAGGGCTGTTTCAGTAGAGATATCAGGCTATAACTACGCTGATGTGTAATTATGCAGGGCTGTTTCAGTAGAGATATCAGGCTATAACTACGCTGATGTGTAATTATGCAGGGCTGTTTCAGTAGAGATATCAGGCTATAACTACGCTGATGTGTAATTATGCAGGGCTGTTTCAGTAGAGATATCAGGCTATAACTACGCTGATGTGTAATTATGCAGGGCTGTTTCAGTAGAGATATCAGGCTATAACTACGCTGATGTGTAATTATGCAGGGCTGTTTCAGTAGAGATATCAGGCTATAACTACGCTGATGTGTAATTATGCAGGGCTGTTTCAGTAGAGATATCAGGCTATAACTACGCTGATGTGTAATTATGCAGGGCTGTTTCAGTAGAGATATCAGGCTATAACTATATCAGGCTGTAATTATGCAGAGATATACTGTCATTAAACATGAAAGTTACATTTAAATTTACATGGTAAATGTGTAGCAGAAAAGCTGCAAAACAACATTGGGAGTAATCATAAAAGATGAATTACTGAATAATGAATAATTACAGAATAATACTAAATGATAATAATAATTACATATAAATACTGCTTGGTTCATTATTGGTCTGTACACACCTGCATTCCTGGCTGTTAGATACATCATCTTCTTCTTCTTTTTCCCACTCAGGGTTCCACACAGAATTCCTGAGAGCACCATACAGACGTCAGTACTGCTTGCTGCCAGGAGAGGGCGCAGTGTACTTTGCAATGTGAGCCAGACTGAGAGCCAGAGTCACTATAAAGTCAATGAACACTTTAGGGCACGGTGTGTGTGTGTGTGTGTGCTTGTGTGCGTGCGTGTGTGTGTGTGCTGTGCTTGTGTGTGTGTGTGTGTGTGTGTGTGTGTGTGTGTGTGTGTGCGCTTGTGTGCGTGTGTGTGCTTGTGTGCGTGTGTGCGTGCGTGTGTGCGTGCACATACCTGACCCATCGAAGTCTCTGGGAACAAATGCCTTCCTCTTCTCCTCCAGGAACTGGCTGGGAATCAGACCCGTGGCCCCGCCCACAACATGACATGCCTGAGGGAGGAGCCAGAATCTCAGAAACAGACAGGTACCACACGCCCCAACACACACGCCCCAACACACACGCCCCAACACAAAACACACACGCCCCAACACACACGCCCCAACACCAAACACACACGCCCCAACACACACACCCCCCAACACCAAACACACACACCATACACACATACACGCACTCCATATACACACACACACCCCCCAACACCATACACACACATACACACACTCCATATACACACACACCCAAACACAAAACACACACACACCATACACACACATACACACACTCCATATACACACGCACCCCAACACCAATCACACACACATACACATACTCCATATACACACACACACACACACACACACACACACACACACATACACACACACCAA
This sequence comes from Ilyophis sp. 1 JC-2022, assembly GCA_022702515.1. Classification (NCBI taxonomy): domain Eukaryota; kingdom Metazoa; phylum Chordata; class Actinopteri; order Anguilliformes; family Synaphobranchidae; genus Ilyophis; species Ilyophis sp. 1 JC-2022. The sequence goes on along the minus strand of CM040395.1, from coordinate 70,264,787 downwards.
CACCAATCACACACACACACACATACACATACACACACACCATACACATACACACACACACACACCATACACATACACACACACCATACACATACACACACCATACACACACACGCCCCAACACAAAACACACACACACCATACACACACACGCCCCAACACAAAACACACACACACCATACACACACATACACACACTCCATATACACACACCCCCCAACACCATACACACACACCATACACACACATACACACACTCCATATACACACGCACCCCAACACCAATCACACACACATACACATACTCCATATACACACACACACACACACACACACACACACACACACCAACACCAATCACACACACACACACATACACATACACACACACCATACACATACACACACACACACACCATACACATACACACACACCATACACATACACACACACCATACACACACACGCCCCAACACAAAACACACACACACCATACACACACACGCCCCAACACAAAACACACACACACCATACACACACACCCCCCAACACCATACACACACACCATACACACACATACACACAGTCCATATACACACACACCCAAACACCAAACACACACAACATACTGAACACATACCATATACACACATACATACACATACTCCATATACATACACATACACCCCAACACCAAACACACACAACATACACATACCATACACACACATACATACACATATTCAATATATACACACGCACCCCAACACCAATCACACACACATACTCCATATACACACACACACACACCAACACCAATCACACACACACACACACATACACATACACACACCATACACATACACACACATACACATACACACACACACACACACCATACACATACACACACACACACCATACACACACACACCATACACATATACACACACACACACACACACACACACACACACACACCATACACACACTGTGATCACCAGCCCTCCATTTTGACCATAGATCAGTCAGAATGGAATCAGTTCTATGCAGAGGGGCGGGGCATCAGTGGCCACACACTTAGCTCCACCCACCTGCCACCAGTTGGAGTCTTCTCTGTTCACTATCTGGAGGACGTCCCCACGGGAGAAGACAAGTCCCGCCTCCCGGCAGGGGATCAGATTGTCATTGGCTGGATTGTAGTCAAAGTGCGGACGCACGTATACCTGTGATTGGATGACAGGACACCAAGATTACAAACACAGTGAAGTTCCAGTGAACGCCTGTTCCATTGCACACTCAACTACTTTAAGGAAAACAACTACTGCCCGCTCAATAATAATAATGTCAACTTTGTTTACTCTGTGTTTGTGTAGCCGTGTGTGATAGTGTGTGTGTGTCTGTGTGTGTGTGATAGTGTGTGTGTGTGTGATAGTGTGTGATAGCCGTGTGTGTGATAGTGTTTGTGTAGCCGTGTGTGTGATAGTGTGTGTGTGTGTGTGTGTGATAGTGTTTGTGTAGCCGTGTGTGTGATAGTGTGTGTGTGTCTGTGTGTGTGTGATAGTGTGTGTGTGTGTGATAGTGTGTGTTTGTGTAGCCGTGTGTGATAGCCGTGTGTGATAATGTGTGTGTGTGTGTCTGTGTGTGATAGTGTGTGTCCGTGTATGTGTGTGTGTGTGATAGTGTTTGTGTAGCCGTGTGTGATAGTGTGTGTGTGTGTGATAGTGTTTGTGTAGCCGTGTGTGATAGTGTGTGTGTGTCTGTGTGTGATAGTTTGTGTTTGTGTAGCCGTGTGTGATAATGTGTGTGTGTGTGTCTGTGTGTGCGATAGTGTTTGTGTAGCCGTGTGTGTGTGTGTGTTAGTGTTTGTGTAGCCGTGTGTGATAGTGTTTGTGTGTGTGTGATAGTGTGTGTGTGTGTGTCTGTGTGATAGTGTGTGTCCGTGTGTGTGTGTGATAGTGTTTGTGTAGCCGTGTGTGATAGTGTGTGTGTGTGTGTGATAGTGTTTGTGTAGCCGTATGTGATAGTGTTTGTGTGTGTGATAGTGTTTGTGTAGCCGCGTGTGTGTGTGCGTGCGTGCGTGCGCGTGCGTGTGCATTGGTTACCCTTAGTGTGTGCTCCATTAGAGGGGGTTGGGTTCTCCTTGAGGGTGTCCCTCTCTCTCTTTCTCTCTCTCTTTCACTGCGCCCCAGATAGCAGGCAGAGTGTTATTAATAGGGCTCTCTCTCAAAGCCACACAGCATTCTGGGAAACTATTACAGCCACCGTCATCAACTGACCAGCTATGTTACATAAGACACACAGTCTGTATGTAAGTATGGTGGTGTGTGTATGTGTGTATGGTGGTGTGTGTATGTGTATGTGTGTATGGTGGTGTGTGTATGTGTGTATGGTGGTGTGTGTATGTGTGTATGGTGGTGTGTGTATGTGTGTATGGTGGTGTGTGTTTGTGTGTATGGTGGTGTGTGTTTGTGTGTATGGTGGTGTGTGTTTGTGTGTATGGTGGTGTGTGTTTGTGTGTATGGTCTGTGTATGTTGGGCCTCATTCATGAAGCATTCCTAAATATGCGCGTACATTTATATCCGAAAGGAGTTTATACGAAAAATCTACGCCGGATTCATCAAACCGTGTGGAAAAGGCAGATTTTTTCATATTCAGGTACGAGGCGCGGCCACGTTATTTTGTGATTAGCATAAATCCACGCCCATGAATTGCCTTATATGGAGGCTGTCACTTCTATTTAAAGGTCCATACCTAGTCAAAATGGTCCAGAAAAAGCAAAGGAAATAATTATTCTGACACTGAAATCTATTTTTTATTAGCAGATGTTCAATCAAAGAAATAGTTTAATATTGTCAGTACCGGTGTCATGAACTGGTAAAGTACAGGCCTAGCAGGATATAACATGTACTATAAATGCAGGATCACCCCTCACACGAACTGTTAAAGTAGTAAAATAAAATAAATACATGGATTTACATTAAATTGGAGGCGAAGAAACGCATAGCTGTGCGTCTAAGTCTGCATCGGACGAGCGAGCGCATTGCTTTATCGCAGCCTGGAAATAAATTAAACATTACTCATTTTGTAATTCTGTAGGGGTTCTGTGCATGTGAGATGTGGTTTGAAATCAGGTAATCACATGGGCTACCTTATTTTAGAATCTCTCTGGTGCATTCTAATTGCGGTCACATTGTCATGTAGAAGTAAAATTTTTAGCAATTTAGAAAAAATAGTAGGCTACTGGTGTAATGGAGTGGGTTGGTTCTGAGGACCGAACGCGACAGAAGGGGATTCAGAGTGACTCCGGAGAGACACCGATAGAATGGAGCGGACTCCGTAGGAGGGAGAGGGAAAAAAGGAAAACAGAAAAGCTTCAGCTCCCAATACGAGGGAGAGAGAAAGGAGACTTAAAAGGGCAGAAAAGGAAAATTACCCAACGAATCGGGCGAGTCAGCGAGAGAAATAACAAGGAAAGAAAACCTTTCTAACCCTAACCCTAACCCTCTACTCTCGGGATAAGAGAGGAATCTAAAGAGCTAACAGAAACAAACAGTAAGGAAACCTCTGCTCTCGGGATAAGAGAGGAATCTAAAGAGCTAACAGAAACAAACAGTAAGAAAACCTCTGCTCTCGGGATAAGAGAGGAATCTAAAGAGCTAACAGAAACAAACAGTAAGGAAACCTCTGCTCTCGGGATAAGAGAGGAATCTATAGAGCTAACAGAAACAAACGGTAAGGAAACCTCTGCTCTCGGGATAAGAGAGGAATCTAAAGAGCTAACAGAAACAAACAGTAAGGAAACCTCTGCTCTCGGGATAAGAGAGGAATCTAAAGAGCTAACAGAAACAAACAGTAAGGAAACCTCTGCTCTCGGGATAAGAGAGGAATCTAAAGAGCTAACAGAAACAAACAGTAAGGAAACC
>CM040395.1:70253359-70255859 GCA_022702515.1 Ilyophis sp. 1 JC-2022 | reverse complement strand
GGCACGCATCCATACACCTACCATACACATCTCATGCAGGCACGCATCCATTCCTATGCAAGGTTTTTTTGTTATTTATTTAATAAATATTTATGTTTGCAACCAAATTTTGTGTCTGTCCATTTATGTTGCGGTTGGGTCAGGGCCCTGACCGTAACACACACAGACACTCACCAGCACTCTCACGCACTAACTTACATGCACATACACACCCGCACACACACTCACAAATGTACATGCACATACACACACACACTTACACACACTCACACACACTCATAGACTTACACACACACTCTCACACACACACACACTGCTTTAGAGACACAGACAGACAGTAGTGAGCGGTTCTAACTGCAGTGATGTCACTGATGAGGTCACTGCAGTGATGGGTATGACTTGGGGAGAGGCTGGCACTGCTAGCCTTTGGGATGGGGGAGCGGGGGCATTGTTGTGCGCCCCCCCCAGCCCGGCGGTTTGAAAGGCCATCTCCGAGCCGCTGGGTGTCTCTGACGAGACTGAGCTAATTTCATTAATGAGGTGCCCAGGGCCGCAGAGCCAATCCCAGCACAGCCCTTACATCACTACATCTCCCTCAGCCAATCCTAGCACAGCTCTTACATCACTACATCTCCCTCAGCCAATCCCACCACAGCCCTTACATCACTACATCTCCCTCAGCCAATCCCAGCTCTGACATCACTATATCTCCCTCAGCCAATCCCAGCACAGCCCTTACATCACTACATCTCCCTCAGCCAATCCCAGCACAGCCCTTACATCACTACATCTCCCTCAGCCAATCCCAGCACAGCTCTTACATCACTACATCTCCCTCAGCCAATCCCAGCACAGCCCTTACATCACTACATCTCCCTCAGCCAATCCCAGCACAGCCCTTACATCACTACATCTCCCTCAGCCAATCCCAGCACAGCTCTGACATCACTACATCTCCCTCAGCCAATCCCAGCACAGCCCTTACATCACTACATCTCCCTCAGCCAATCCCAGCACAGCCCTTACATCACTACATCTCCCTCAGCCAATCCCAGCACAGCCCTTACATCACTACATCTCCCTCAGCCAATCCCAGCACAGCCCTTACATCACTACATCTCCCTCAGCCAATCCCAGCACAGCCCATACATCACTACATCTCCCTCAGCCAATCCCAGCACAGCTCTTACATCACTACATCTCCCTCAGCCAATCCCAGCACAGCCCTTACATCACTACATCTCCCTCAGCCAATCCCAGCACAGCCCTTACATCACTACATCCCCCTCAGCCAATCCCAGCACAGCCCTTACATCACTACATCCCCCTCAGCCAATCCTAGCACAGCTCTTACATCACTACATCTCCCTCTGCCAATCCCAGCACAGCCCTTACATCACTACATCTCCCTCAGCCAATCCCAGCACAGCTCTTACATCACTACATCTCCCTCAGCCAATCCCAGCACAGCCCTTACATCACTACATCTCCCTCAGCCAATCCCAGCACAGCTCTTACATCACTACATCTCCCTCAGCCAATCCCAGCACAGCCCATACATCACTACATCTCCCTCAGCCAATCACGGCTCAGATATTAATAAACTGGGGGGGCCAATAGCCCTCAGCATCATCATTTGTATTATTGTAGTTATGAATATAATAATATAATAATCATAATGAGTTCTAGTCTGCAGGGGTTTCACACTGTCACCTGCGCTTGTGTTTCCAGGAGTAACTTAGCAACCTCGATTCCAGAGTATTTAGGGCAGAGTGACTATCACAGAAAAGCTCCATAACGCAGTGCATTGTGGGATACTTTAGCCAGTGAGCGGACGATGGGACTCTCCGTAATGCAGTGCATTGTGGGATACCTTAACCAGTAGGTGGATGATGGGACTCTCCATAACGCAATGCATTGTGGGATACCTTAGCCAGTGACCGGACGATGGGACTCTCCATAATGCAGTGCATTGTGGGATACTTTAGCCAGTGAGCGGACGATGGGACTCTCCGTAACGCAGTGCATTGTGGGATACCTTAACCAATAGGTGGATGATGGGACTCTCCATAACGCAGTGCATTGTGGGATACCTTAGCCAGTGAGCGGACGATGGGACTCTCCATAACGCAGTGCATTGTGGGATACCTTAGCCAGTGAGCGGACGATGGGACTCTCCATAACGCAGTGCATTGTGGGATACCTTAGCCAGTGAGCGGACGATGGGACTCTCCATAACGCAGTGCATTGTGGGATACCTTAGCCAGTGAACGGACAATGGGACTCTCCATAACGCAGTGCATTGTGGGATACCTTAGCCAGTGAACGGACAATGGGACTCTCCATAACGCAGTGCATTGTGGGATACCTTAGCCAGTGAACGGACAATGGGACTCTCCATAACGCAGTGCATTGTGGGATACCTTAGCCAGTGAACGGACAATGGGACTCTCCATAACGCAGTGCATTGTGGGATACCTTAGCCAGTGAACGGACAATG
>CM040395.1:70223359-70245859 GCA_022702515.1 Ilyophis sp. 1 JC-2022 | reverse complement strand
CAGCCAATGAGCCACTCTGAGAGCCGTGCTGTCAGCCAATGAGCCACTCTGAGAGCCGTGCTGTCAGCCAATGAGCCACTCTGAGAGCCATGCTGTCAGCCAATGGTAAACCTGCTTTACTTTCCTCCTGTTGAAGGACAGATTGTGAAAATAATTTCGATTTATTTTTATTCAAATACACCTTTCCTTTCTTTGGAGTTGCTGATTTTTCCTGAGAGATGTGATTCTGTTAGCCTGGGTAAAAGAAAGGTCACCTATACAGACAGGTAAACCCGCAGTGGCGCGCGCACACAGATACGGAATGTGCGTGGACCTGGAGGGCAGAAACGCAAAAAAAAAAGCGCGTTTCTCTGACAGAGCCTGACGATACATATAGATTGGCTACTTGCGCATAAAAAAAAACAGGTAGAAAGACGGCTTCCCTGTCAGCTAACTCCCTAGCTCCGTCTACCTGTTAATGTTGGTGCCTTTTAAATGAACTTTTCAGAGACGAGTTGCGCAACTTATCCTCCGTATATCCGCTGCCGGCGGGTAAAGTCACGCGGATAATGTCCGCACGCACAGCTTCTCACCACTTTGCTATGAATCGCGTCAGAAAAAAAATCATGACATGACGCTGGGAGAATGTCACCTTTAATTCTGCGGCCACTTAAACAGCGAGTGAATTCATTTGTTCTGTCAGATAGCCATCGTAGCCTCATCCCTGATGCCAAGCCGGGCGCAGTTAGGCTCGCGCCAGAGCTAACGACGTGCTTTCACTGCGCAAACACAAACAGGCGTTGTAGCTCGAGCGTGGCCGACAACAATAGATGTCTGTTGATACAGCATCTCTGTCATACAAACTAATCATGATGCGCTGTGGTACTGCGTGGAACGCCTGGTTTGACGGCGTCCGGTCGCTTCATTCTTAATCACGTCTCAGCGGCGTCTTAGCCGAGGTCCCCACGGAATGACGTCCCGACATGGTCGTGTAAACTACAGACTACACACGTGTAATTGATAAAACAGTTAGTATCATCATGAGATAACTACTTTGTTTAAAGTATAACGTGTGGTCATGTTTACGCTACTTCTCCGTTCAAGAAATCAGGGTCACCGGAGTTCCCTGCATGCTAGCTAGATCACGCATAGCTTAAAGATACTTATTTGTTAAAACATCCGACAGGAGAACGAGCGTTTAATGGACCTGCTAGCACGCACGCGTGCATATAAATCCTCACCAACGCACACACGCGCACACACAGGGCAGGCGCAGTGGATTAAAAGGATCTTTACTGTCCCTCGCGCAGGATAGAAGACAGAGAAGGAGCAGCGCCTCTGTCTCTCGTGTCTATTTTAAAACCAAAGTGTCCGTTTCCACTGGAACATAGAAGGTTGCATCTGAGACACATCCTCTCAAATAACGGCTTACCTCGAATCCTCTGCTGGTTAGCAGGCTAGTCCTTCACCGTCCCGGCGAGAATTTCAAACGCCCTCGGCTGTCCGGGTCCCGCAGCGAACTATCAGCGCACACTCAATGCCAATCAAGTGGCCAAAGTCTCGCCCCTCGATGACGTAAGATAACAAAGACCAATCGGCGTCATGCAGTGCAGTACAGTTCCTCCCATTTTGTTTTAACTGTACAACGACCTGTGTCTGGTTATGTTAATTCCATTTGAGGGCGGGGAGAAAGGAGCAGGGTGTGAGTTGAGGTAAATAACGGCAACAATTCAACAGCACTACTGCTAACTACCGATAAAGTTGTCTAAACTATAGCCTACCCTTTTCAGAAATTGTTTTGTTATCATGTTTTTTTTTTTAATTTATATCTTTATTGGCATCGCTTTTTAAAAATGACTTGATTTCATTTTTATTTTTAAATGTATTTTTATTTTATGCTTTATTTTTCCAGAAAAGACCAAACAAGTTAGACGCTCTCCTTTCTAACAAGTCATGTCCCTAACTCATACAGAGGTTTACACATTTGGATTTTAATTTCAGACGATTAATACCAAACAGTAAGGGAATTACAGTGTGTACATGGGTGTCATTCAGGACAGAGGTAACAGTGCAGTGTTGGGTTAACAGTGTGTACATGGGTATCATTCAGGACAGAAGTACCAGTGCAGTGTTGGGTTAACAGTGTGTACATGGGTATCATTCAGGACAGAAGTACCAGTGCAGTGTTGGGTTAACAGTGTGTACATGGGTATCATTCAGGACAGAGGTAACAGTGCAGTGTTGGGTTAACAGTGTGTACATGGGTATCATTCAGGACAGAGGTAACAGTGCAGTGTTGGGTTAACAGTGTGTACATGGGTATCATTCAGGACAGAAGTACCAGTGCAGTGTTGGGTTAACAGTGTGTACATGGGTATCATTCAGGACAGAAGTAACAGTGCAGTGTTGGGTTAACAGTGTGTACATGGGTATCATTCAGGACAGAGGTAACAGTGCAGTGTTGGGTTAACAGTGTGTACATGGGTATCATTCAGGACAGAGGTAACAGTGCAGTGTTGGGTTAACAGTGTGTACATGGGTATCATTCAGGACAGAAGTAACAGTGCAGTGTTGGGTTAACAGTGTGTGCATGGGTATCATTCAGGACAGAGGTAACAGTGCAGTGTTGGGTTAACAGTGTGTACATGGGTATCATTCAGGACAGAAGTAACAGTGCAGTGTTGGGTTAACAGTGTGTACATGGGTATCATTCAGGACAGAAGTACCAGTGCAGTGTTGGGTTAACAGTGTGTACATGGGTATCATTCAGGACAGAGGTAACAGTGCAGTGTTGGGTTAACAGTGTGTACATGGGTATCATTCAGGACAGAGGTAACAGTGCAGTGTTGGGTTAACAGTGTGTACATGGGTATCATTCAGGACAGAGGTACCAGTGCAGTGTTGGGTTAACAGTGTGTACATGGGTATCATTCAGGACAGAAGTACCAGTGCAGTGTTGGGTTAACAGTGTGTACATGGGTATCATTCAGGACAGAGGTAACAGTGCAGTGTTGGGTTAACAGTGTGTACATGGGTATCATTCAGGACAGAAGTACCAGTGCAGTGTTGGGTTAACAGTGTGTACATGGGTATCATTCAGGACAGAGGTAACAGTGCAGTGTTGGGTTAACAGTGTGTACATGGGTATCATTCAGGACAGAGGTAACAGTGCAGTGTTGGGTTAACAGTGTGTACATGGGTATCATTCAGGACAGAGGTAACAGTGCAGTGTTGGGTTAACAGTGTGTACATGGGTATCATTCAGGACAGAGGTAACAGTGCAGTGTTGGGTTAACAGTGTGTACATGGGTATCATTCAGGACAGAGGTAACAGTGCAGTGTTGGGTTAACAGTGTGTACATGGGTATCATTCAGGACAGAAGTAACAGTGCAGTGTTGGGTTAACAGTGTGTACATGGGTATCATTCAGGACAGAGGTAACAGTGCAGTGTTGGGTTAACAGTGTGTACATGGGTGTCATTCAGGACAGAAGTAACAGTGCAGTGTTGGGTTAACAGTGTGTACATGGGTATCATTCAGGACAGAAGTAACAGTGCAGTGTTGGGTTAACAGTGTGTACATGGGTTTCATTCAGGACAGAAGTAACAGTGCAGTGTTGGGTTAACAGTGTGTACATGGGTATCATTCAGGACAGAAGTACCAGTGCAGTGTTGGGTTAACAGTGTGTACATGGGTATCATTCAGGACAGAGGTAACAGTGCAGTGTTGGGTTAACAGTGTGTACATGGGTGTCATTCAGGACAGAGGTACCAGTGCAGTGTTGGGTTAACAGTGTGTACATGGGTATCATTCAGGACAGAAGTACCAGTGCAGTGTTGGGTTAACAGTGTGTACATGGGTATCATTCAGGACAGAAGTAACAGTGCAGTGTTGGGTTAACAGTGTGTACATGGGTATCATTCAGGACAGAGGTAACAGTGCAGTGTTGGGTTAACAGTGTGTACATGGGTGTCATTCAGGACAGAAGTAACAGTGCAGTGTTGGGTTAACAGTGTGTACATGGGTATCATTCAGGACAGAAGTACCAGTGCAGTGTTGGGCTAACAGTGTGTACATGGGTATCATTCAGGACAGAAGTAACAGTGCAGTGTTGGGTTAACAGTGTGTACATGGGTGTCATTCAGGACAGAAGTAACAGTGCAGTGTTGGGTTAACAGTGTGTACATGGGTATCATTCAGGACAGAAGTAAGAGTGCATTGTTGGGTTAACAGTGTGTACATGGGTATCATTCAGGACAGAAGTACCAGTGCAGTGTTGGGTTAACAGTGTGTACATGGGTATCATTCAGGACAGAAGTACCAGTGAAGTGTTGGGTTAACAGTGTGTACATGGGTATCATTCAGGACAGAGGTAACAGTGCAGTGTTGGGTTAACAGTGTGTACATGGGTATCATTCAGGACAGAAGTAAGAGTGCATTGTTGGGTTAACAGTGTGTACATGGGTGTCATTCAGGACAGAAGTACCAGTGCAGTGTTGGGTTAACAGTGTGTACATGGGTATCATTCAGGACAGAGGTAACAGTGCAGTGTTGGGTTAACAGTGTGTACATGGGTATCATTCAGGACAGAGGTAACAGTGCAGTGTTTGGTTAACAGTGTGTACATGGGTATCATTCAGGACAGAAGTAACAGTGCAGTGTTGGGTTAACAGTGTGTACATGGGTATCATTCAGGACAGAGGTAACAGTGCAGTGTTGGGTTAACAGTGTGTACATGGGTATCATTCAGGACAGAAGTACCAGTGCAGTGTTGGGTTAACAGTGTGTACATGGGTATCATTCAGGACAGAGGTAACAGTGCAGTGTTGGGTTAACAGTGTGTACATGGGTATCATTCAGGACAGGAGGTAACAGTGCAGTGTTGGGTTAACAGTGTGTACATGGGTATCATTCAGGACAGAGGTAACAGTGCAGTGTTGGGTTAACAGTGTGTACATGGGTATCATTCAGGACAGAAGTAACAGTGCAGTGTTGGGTTAACAGTGTGTACATGGGTATCATTCAGGACAGAGGTAACAGTGCAGTGTTGGGTTAACAGTGTGTACATGGGTATCATTCAGGACAGAGGTAACAGTGCAGTGTTGGGTTAACAGTGTGTACATGGGTATCATTCAGGACAGAAGTAACAGTGCAGTGTTGGGTTAACAGTGTGTACATGGGTATCATTCAGGACAGAAGTAACAGTGCAGTGTTGGGTTAACAGTGTGTACATGGGTATCATTCAGGACAGAAGTAACAGTGCAGTGTTGGGTTAACAGTGTGTACATGGGTATCATTCAGGACAGAAGTACCAGTGCAGTGTTGGGTTAACAGTGTGTACATGGGTATCATTCAGGACAGAAGTACCAGTGCAGTGTTGGGTTAACAGTGTGTACATGGGTATCATTCAGGACAGAAGTAACAGTGCAGTGTTGGGTTAACAGTGTGTACATGGGTATCATTCAGGACAGAAGTAACAGTGCAGTGTTGGGTTAACAGTGTGTACATGGGTATCATTCAGGACAGAAGTAACAGTGCAGTGTTGGGTTAACAGTGTGTACATGGGTATCATTCAGGACAGAGGTAACAGTGCAGTGTTGGGTTAACAGTGTGTACATGGGTATCATTCAGGACAGAAGTAACAGTGCAGTGTTGGGTTAACAGTGTGTACATGGGTATCATTCAGGACAGAAGTAACAGTGCAGTGTTGGGTTAACAGTGTGTACATGGGTATCATTCAGGACAGAGGTAACAGTGCAGTGTTGGGTTAACAGTGTGTACATGGGTATCATTCAGGACAGAGGTAACAGTGCAGTGTTGGGTTAACAGTGTGTACATGGGTATCATTCAGGACAGAGGTAACAGTGCAGTGTTGGGTTAACAGTGTGTACATGGGTATCATTCAGGACAGAGGTAACAGTGCAGTGTTGGGTTAACAGTGTGTACATGGGTATCATTCAGGACAGAGGTAACAGTGCAGTGTTGGGTTAACAGTGTGTACATGGGTATCATTCAGGACAGAAGTAACAGTGCAGTGTTGGGTTAACAGTGTGTACATGGGTATCATTCAGGACAGAGGTAACAGTGCAGTGTTGGGTTAACAGTGTGTACATGGGTATCATTCAGGACAGAAGTAACAGTGCAGTGTTGGGTTAACAGTGTGTACATGGGTATCATTCAGGACAGAAGTAACAGTGCAGTGTTGGGTTAACAGTGTGTACATGGTATCATTCAGGACAGAGGTAACAGTGCAGTGTTGGGTTAACAGTGTGTACATGGGTATCATTCAGGACAGAAGTAACAGTGCAGTGTTGGGTTAACAGTGTGTACATGGGTATCATTCAGGACAGAGGTAACAGTGCAGTGTTGGGTTAACAGTGTGTACATGGGTGTCATTCAGGACAGAAGTAACAGTGCAGTGTTGGGTTAACAGTGTGTACATGGGTCTCATTCAGGACAGAAGTAACAGTGCAGTGTTGGGTTAACAGTGTGTACATGGGTGTCATTCAGGACAGAAGTAACAGTGCAGTGTTGGGTTAACAGTGTGTACATGGGTATCATTCAGGACAGAAGTACCAGTGCAGTGTTGGGTTAACAGTGTGTACATGGGTATCATTCAGGACAGAAGTAACAGTGCAGTGTTGGGTTAACAGTGTGTACATGGGTATCATTCAGGACAGAGGTAACAGTGCAGTGTTGGCTAACAGTGTGTACATGGGTATCATTCAGGACAGAAGTAACAGTGCAGTGTTGGGTTAACAGTGTGTACATGGGTATCATTCAGGACAGAAGTACCAGTGCAGTGTTGGGTTAACAGTGTGTACATGGGTATCATTCAGGACAGAGGTAACAGTGCAGTGTTGGGTTAACAGTGTGTACATGGGTATCATTCAGGACAGAGGTAACAGTGCAGTGTTGGGTTAACAGTGTGTACATGGGTATCATTCAGGACAGAAGTACCAGTGCAGTGTTGGGTTAACAGTGTGTACATGGGTATCATTCAGGACAGAGGTAACAGTGCAGTGTTGGGTTAACAGTGTGTACATGGGTATCATTTCAGGACAGAGGTAACAGTGGCAGTGTTTGGGTTAACAGTGTTGGTACATGGGTATCAGTTCAGGACAGAGTAACAGTGGCAGTGATGGGTTAACAGTGTGTTATCATGGGTATCATTCAGGACAGAAGTAACAGTAGCAGTGTTTGGGTTAACAGTGTGTACAATGGGTATCATTCAGGACCCCAGAAGGTAAGCAGTGCAGTGTTGGGTTAACATGTGTGGTACAATGGGTTATCATTCAGGACAGAAGGTAACAGGTGCAGTGGTTTGGGGTTAACCAGTGTGTACATGGGGTATCATTCCAGGACAGGAAGTAAGAGTGCAGTGGTTAGGGTTAACAGTGTGTACATGGTATCATACATTCAGGACAGAAGTACCAGTGCCAGTGTTGGGTATAACAAGTGTGTTACATGGTGTATCATTCAGACAGAATAACAGTGCAGTTTGGGATTAACAGTGTGGTACACAGGGTAACATTCCAGGACAGAAGTTAACAGTGGCAATGTGTTGGGTTAACAGTGGTGTACATGGGTATCATTCATGACAGAATTACCAGTGCAGTGTTGGGTTTAACAGTGTGTACATGGTATCATTCAGGACAAAGAAGTAACAGTGCAGTGTTGGGTTAACAGTGTGTACATGGGTATCAATTCAGGACAGAGGTAACAGTGCCAAGTGTTGGTTAACAGTGTGGTACATGGGTATTCATTCAGGACAGAAGTATACCAGTGCCAGTGTTTGGGTTAACAGTGTGGTAACATGGGTATCATTCAGGACAGAGGTAACAGTGGCAATTGTTGGGTTAACAGTGTGGTACAAGGGGGTGGGGGTACTCAATTCAGGACAAGGTCAACAGTGCAGTGTTGGGTTATACAGTGTGTACATGGGTATCATTTCAGGACAGAAGTACCAAGTGCAGTGTTGGGATAACAGTGTGTACATGGGTATCATTCAGGACAGAGGTAACAGTGCAGTGTTGGGTTAACAGTGATGTATCATGGGTAATCAATTCAGCGCACCAAGAGGTAACAGTGGCAGTGTTGGGTTAACAGTTGGTGTACATGGGTATCATTCAGGAAACAGGAGGTAACAGTGCAGTGTTGGTGTTAACAGTGTGTACATGGGTATCATTCAGGACAGAAGTAACAGTTGGCAGTGTTGGGTTTAACAGTGGTTTAACATGGGTATCATTCAGGACAGAAGTAACAGTGCAGTGTTGGGTTAACAGTGTGTACATGGGTATCATTCAAGGACAGAGGTAACAGTGCAAGTGTTGGGACTAACCAGTGGTGTAACATGGGTATCATTCAGGACAGAAGTTAACAGTTGTCAAGTGTTTTGGGTTAACAGTGTGTACATGGGTATCATTCAGGGACAAGAAGTAAACAGTGCATGTTTGGGTTAAACAGTGTGGTACATGGTATCATTCAGGACAGAGGTAACAGTGCAGTGTTTGGGTTAACAGTGTGTACATGGGTAATCATCTCAGGACAGAAAGTAACCAGTGTCAGTGTTTGGTTAACAGTGTGTACATCGGTATCCATTCAGGACAGAAGTAACAGTGGCACGTGTTGGGTTAACATTGTGTACAATGGGTATCATTCAGGACAGAAGTAACGAGTGCAGTGGTTTGGGTTAACAGTGTGTACATGGGTATTCATTCAGGACAGAAGTAACAGTGCATTTGTTGGGTTAACAGTGTGTACATGGGTGTCCATTCAGAGACAGAAGTAAACAGTGCAGTGGTTTGGGTTAACAGTGTGTAACATGGGTATCATTCAGGACAGAAGTAACCAGTGCAGTGTTGGGTTATTTAAACAGTGTGTACATGGGTATCATTCAGGACAGAGGTAAACAGTGCAGTGTTTGGGTTAACAGTGTGTACATGGGTATCATATCAGACAGAAGTTAACAGTTGCAGTGTTGGGTTAACACCGTGTATTACATGGGTATCATTACAGGACAGAAGTACCAGTGCAGTGTATGGGTTTAACAGTGTTACATGGGTACTCATTCAGGACATAAAGTAACAGTGCAGTGAGTTTGAGGTTAACATTGTGTACATGGGTATCATCAGGAACAGAGGTAACAGTGCAAGTGTTGGGTTTAACAGTGTGTACATGGGTATCATTCCAGGACAGAAGTACCAGTGCAGTGGTTGGGTTAACATGTGGTGGTAACATGGGTAACCCATTCAAGTGACAGAAAGTAACAGTGTCAGTGTTTGGGGTTTAACAGTGTGTACATGGTGTATCATTCAGGACAGAGGTAAACAGTGCAGATGTTGGGTTTAACAGTGTGTACATGGGTATCATTCATGACATGAAGTACCAGTGCAGATGTTTTGGGTTAACAGTGTGTACATGGGTATCATTCAGGGACAGAGTAACAGTGCAGTGTTGGTTTAACAGTGTGTACATGGGTATCATTCAGGACAGAGGTAACTGTGCTGTGTTGGGTTAACAGTGTGTAACATGGGTATACATTCAGACAGAAGTAACCAAGTGCAGTGTTTGGGGTTAACAGTGTAGTACATGGGTATCATTCAGTGACGGGGCAGAGGTAACGAGTGCAGTGTTGGGTTTAACAGTGTGTAACAATGGTTAATTCATTCAGGACAGAGGTAACAGTGCAGTGTTGGGGTTAACAGTGTGTACATGGGTATCATTCAGGACAGGAAGTAAAGTGCAAATTGGGGTTGGGGGGGGGGGGGGGGGGTGTTGGGTTAACAGTGTGTACATGGGGTATCATTCAGGACAGTAGGTAACAGTGCAGTGTTGGGTTAACAGTGTGGTACATGGGTATCATTCGAGGACAGAAGTAACAGTGCGTGTTATGGTGTTAACAGTGTGTAAACATGGGATAATCCCATTCATGGACAGAAGTAACATGTGCAGTGTTGGGTTTAACAGTGTGTACATGGGTATCATTCAGGACAGAATAACAGTTGGCAGTGTTGGGTATAACAGTGTGTACATGGGTATCATTCAGGACAGAAGTAACAGTTGCAGTGTTGGGTTAACAGTGTGTACATGGGTATCATTCAGGACAGAGGTAACAGTGTCAGTGTTTGGGTTAAACAGTGTGTACATGGGGTATCATTCAGGACAAGAAGTACCGAGTAGCAGTGTTGGGTAACACAAGTGGTTGTTACATGGGTATCAATTCAAGGACAGAGGAAAGTAACAGTGCAGTGTTGGGTTAACAGTGTGTACATGGGTAATCATAACAAATCCAGGACAGAGGTAACCAGTGCAGTGTATGGGTTAACCAGTGTGTACATGGGTAAATCATTCAGGACAGAAGTACAGTGGCAGTGTTGGGTTAACAGTGTGTACATGGGTATCATTCAGGACAGAGGTTAACAGTGCAGTGTTGGTTTTAACAGTGTGTACATGGGTATCATTCAGGAGCAGAAGTAACAGTGCAGTTGTTTGGGTTTAACAGTGTGTACATGGGTAATCATTCATGGACAGAGGATAACAGTGCAGTGTTGGTTAACAGTGTGTACAATGGGTATCATTCAGGACAGAAGTAACAGTGCAGTTTGGGTTAACAGTGTGTACATGGGTATCATTCAGGACAGAGGTAACAGTGCAGTGTGTGGGTTAACAGTGTGTTAACATGGGTAATCCATTCAGGACAGAGGTAACAGTGCAGTGTTTGGGTATAACAGTGTGTACATGGGTAATCATTCAGGACAGAAGTACCAGTGCAGTGGTTGGGTTAACAGTGTGTTACATGGTATCATTCAGAGACAGAGGTAACCCAAGTGCAGTGTTGGTTTTAACAGTGTGTACATGGGTATCATTCAGGACAGACGGTAACAGTGCAGTGTTGGGTTAACAGTGTGTACATGGGTATCATTCAGGACAGAAGTAACAGTGCAGTGTTGGGTTAACAGTGGTGTACATGGGGTATCATTCAGGACAGAAGTACCAGTGCAGTGTTGGGTTTAACAGTGTGTACATGGGTATCATTCAGACAGAATACCAGTGCAGTGTTGGGTTAACAGTGTGTACATGTGGTATCATTCAGGACAGAGGTAACAGTGCAGTGTTGTGGTTAACAGTGTGTAACATGGTTGTATCATTCAGGACAGAAGTAACTAAGATGCAGTGTTGGGTTAACAGTGTGTACAATTGGTATCATTCAGGACAGTAAGTACCAAGTGCAGTGTTGGGTTAACAGTGTGGTACATGGGTATCCCAATTCAGGACAGAGGTAACAGTGCAGTGTTGGGTTTAACAGTGTGTAACATGGGTATCATTCAGGACAGAAGTAACAGTGCAGTGTTGGGTTAACAGTGTGTACATGGGTATCATTCAGGACAGAGGTAACGTGTGCAGTGTTGGGTTAACAGTGGTGTACATGGTGTCATATCAGGACAGAAGTAACAGTGCAGTGTTGGGTTAACAGTTGTTGTACATGGGTATCATTCAGGACAGAAGTACCAGTGCAGTGTTGGGTTAACAGTGTGTACATGGGTAATCAATTCCGGACAGAAGTAACAGTGCAGTGTTGGGTTAACAGTGGTGTACATGGGGGTATCATTCGGACAGAAGGTAAAAAAAAAAAAATCAAGTGCAGTGTTTGGTTAACAGTGTGTACATGGGTATCATTCAAGGACAGAAGGTACCAGTGCAGTGTTGGGTTAACAGTGTGGTACATGGGTGTCATTCAGGACAGAAGTTAAGCAGTGCAGCTGTTGGGTTAACAGTGTGTACATGTATCAATTCAGGACACGAAGTACCAGTGCAGTGTTGGTTAACAGTGTGTACATGGGTATCTTTCAGGACAGAAGTAACAGTGCAGTGTTGGGTTAACAGTGTGTACATGGGTATCATTCAGGACAGAGTAACCAGTGCAGTGTTGGGTTAACAGTGTGTACATGGTAACAATTCAGGAACAGAAGTAACCACAGTGCAGTGATTGGTGTTTAACAGTGTGTACATGGTGTGATCATTCAGGGACAGAAGTAACAGTGCAGTGTTGGGTTAACAGTGTTGTACATGGGTATTCATTCAGGACATGAGGTAACAGTGCAGTGTTTTGGTTAACTAGTGGTGTACATGGGTATCATTCAGGACAGAAGTAACAGTGCAGTGTTTTGGGTTAACAGTGTGTACATGGGTATCATGTCAGGACACGAAGTAAGCAGTGCAGTGTTGGGTTAACAGTGTGTACATTGGGTATGCATTCAGTGACAGAGTAACAGTGCATGTGTTGGTTTTAACAGTGAGGTAACATGGGTATCATTCAGGACAGAAAGTACCAGTGCAGTGTTGGGTTAACAGTGTGTACATGGGTATCATTCAGGACAGAGTAACAGTTGCAAGTGTATGGGTTAACAGTGTGTACATGGGTATTCATTCAGGACCAGAGGTAACAGTGCAGTGTTGGGTTAACAGTGTGTACATGGTTATCATTCGAGGACAGAAGTAACATGCAGTGTTGGGTTAACAGTGTGTACATGGGTAATCATTCCAGGACAGAAGGTAACAGTGCAGTGTTGGGGTTAACAGGGTGTGTACATGGTATCATTCAGGACAGAAGTACCAGTGCCGTGTTGGGGTTTAACAGAGTGTACATGGGTATTCATTCAGGACAGAAGTAACACGTGCAAGTGGATTGGGGTTAACAGTGTGTACATGGTTATCATTCAGGACAGAGGTAACAGTGTCAAGTGTTGGGTGTAACAGTGTGTACATGGGTAATCATTCAGGACAGAAGTAACAGTGCAGTGTTGGGTTAAACAGTGTGGTACATGGGTACTTCCATTCCAGGACAGAGTAAACAGGTGGCAGTGGTTTGGGTTTAACAGTGTGTAACATGGGTATCAATTCAGGAACAGAAGTACCATGCAGTGTTGGGTTAACAGTGTGTAAACAAGGTATCCATTCAGGACAGAGGTAACATGCAGGTTGGTTAACAGTGTGTACATGGTATCAATTCAGGACAGAAGTACAGTGCAGTGTTGGTAACAGTGTTTACATGGTATCATTCAGGACGAAAGTAACAAGTGCAGTTTGTTATCAGTGTGTACAAGGGTATCATTCAGACAGAGATAACCGTGCATGTTGGATTAACAGTGGACATGGGTATCATTCAGGACAGAGGTAAACAGTGCAGTGTTGGGTTAACAATGTGTTACCTGGGTTCATTCCATGACAGAGGTACCATTGCGTGTTTGGGTTAACAGTGTTACATGGGTATCATTCAGGACAGAATTAACCAGTGCAGTGTTTGTGGTTAACAGTGTGTACAAGGGTATCATTCCGGACAAGAGGTCACATTGCAGTGTTATTGTTAACATTGTGGTACAGTGGGTAATCATTCAGGACAGAATACCAGTGCAGTGTTGGTTAACATGTGTAACATGGGTACATTCAGGACCAGTAACAGTGCAGTGTTGGTTCACATGTGTACAGGGGTATCATTCAGGACAGAGGTACAGTGGCAGTGTTGGGTTACCAGTGTGATACATGGGTATCATTCAGACAGAGGTAACAGTGCATTGTTGGTTAACAGTGTGTACATGGGTATCAGTCAGACAGAGTAACAGTCAGTGTTGGGTTAACAGTGTGTACATGGTATCATTCAGGACAAGGTAACAGTGCAGTGTTTGGTTAACAGTGTGTACATGGGTATCATTCAGGACAGAAGTAACAGTGCAAGTGTTGGGCTTAACAGTGTGTACAAGGAATTCATTCAGGACAGAGGTCAGCAGTTGCATGTTGGGTAACATGGTGGTACATGGGTGTCATTCCAGGACAGAGTAACAGGTGCAAGTGTTGGGTAACAGTGTGTACATGGGTGTCATTCAGGACAGAAGTAACAGTGCAGTGTTGGGTTAACAGTGTGTACATGGGTATCATTCAGGACAGAAGTACCAGTGCAGTGTTGGGTTAACAGTGTGTACATGGGTATCATTCAGGACAGAGGTAACAGTGCAGTGTTGGGTTAACAGTGTGTACATGGGTGTCATTCAGGACAGAAGTACCAGTGCAGTGTTGGGTTAACAGTGTGTACATGGGTATCATTCAGGACAGAAGTACCAGTGCAGTGTTGGGTTAACAGTGTGTACATGGGTATCATTCAGGACAGAAGTAACAGTGCAGTGTTGGGTTAACAGTGTGTACATGGGTATCATTCAGGACAGAGGTAACAGTGCAGTGTTGGGTTAACAGTGTGTACATGGGTGTCATTCAGGACAGAAGTAACAGTGCAGTGTTGGGTTAACAGTGTGTACATGGGTATCATTCAGGACAGAAGTACCAGTGCAGTGTTGGGCTAACAGTGTGTACATGGGTATCATTCAGGACAGAAGTAACAGTGCAGTGTTGGGTTAACAGTGTGTACATGGGTGTCATTCAGGACAGAAGTAACAGTGCAGTGTTGGGTTAACAGTGTGTACATGGGTATCATTCAGGACAGAAGTAACAGTGCAGTGTTGGGTTAACAGTGTGTACATGGGTATCATTCAGGACAGAAGTACCAGTGCAGTGTTGGGTTAACAGTGTGTACATGGGTATCATTCAGGACAGAAGTACCAGTGCAGTGTTGGGTTAACAGTGTGTACATGGGTATCATTCAGGACAGAGGTAACAGTGCAGTGTTGGGTTAACAGTGTGTACATGGGTATCATTCAGGACAGAAGTAAGAGTGCAGTGTTGGGTTAACAGTGTGTACATGGGTATCATTCAGGACAGAAGTACCAGTGCAGTGTTGGGTTAACAGTGTGTACATGGGTGTCATTCAGGACAGAAGTAACAGTGCAGTGTTGGGTTAACAGTGTGTACATGGGTATCATTCAGGACAGAGGTAACAGTGCAGTGTTTGGTTAACAGTGTGTACATGGGTATCATTCAGGACAGAAGTACCAGTGCAGTGTTGGGTTAACAGTGTGTACATGGGTATCATTCAGGACAGAGGTAACAGTGCAGTGTTGGGTTAACAGTGTGTACATGGGTATCATTCAGGACAGAAGTACCAGTGCAGTGTTGGGTTAACAGTGTGTACATGGGTATCATTCAGGACAGAGGTAACAGTGCAGTGTTGGGTTAACAGTGTGTACATGGGTATCATTCAGGACAGAGGTAACAGTGCAGTGTTGGGTTAACAGTGTGTACATGGGTATCATTCAGGACAGAAGTACCAGTGCAGTGTTGGGTTAACAGTGTGTACATGGGTATCATTCAGGACAGAGGTAACAGTGCAGTGTTGGGTTAACAGTGTGTACATGGGTATCATTCAGGACAGAGGTAACAGTGCAGTGTTGGGTTAACAGTGTGTACATGGGTATCATTCAGGACAGAGGTAACAGTGCAGTGTTGGGTTAACAGTGTGTACATGGGTATCATTCAGGACAGAAGTAACAGTGCAGTGTTGGGTTAACAGTGTGTACATGTGTGTCATTCAGGACAGAAGTAACAGTGCAGTGTTGGGTTAACAGTGTGTACATGGGTATCATTCAGGACAGAAGTACCAGTGCAGTGTTGGGTTAACAGTGTGTACATGGGTATCATTCAGGACAGAAGTACCAGTGCAGTGTTGGGTTAACAGTGTGTACATGGGTATCATTCAGAACAGAGGTAACAGTGCAGTGTTGGGTTAACAGTGTGTACATGGGTATCATTCAGGACAGAAGTAAGAGTGCAGTGTTGGGTTAACAGTGTGTACATGGGTATCATTCAGGACAGAAGTACCAGTGCAGTGTTGGGTTAACAGTGTGTACATGGGTATCATTCAGGACAGAAGTAACAGTGCAGTGTTGGGTTAACAGTGTGTACATGGGTATCATTCAGGACAGAGGTAACAGTGCAGTGTTGGGTTAACAGTGTGTACATGGGTATCATTCAGGACAGAAGTACCAGTGCAGTGTTGGGTTAACAGTGTGTACATGGGTATCATTCAGGACAGAAGTAACAGTGCAGTGTTGGGTTAACAGTGTGTACATGGGTATCATTCAGGACAGAGGTAACAGTGCAGTGTTGGGTTAACAGTGTGTACATGGGTATCATTCAGGACAGAGGTAACAGTGCAGTGTTGGGTTAACAGTGTGTACATGGGTATCATTCAGGACAGAGGTAACAGTGCAGTGTTGGGTTAACAGTGTGTACATGGGTATCATTCAGGACAGAAGTACCAGTGCAGTGTTGGGTTAACAGTGTGTACATGGGTATCATTCAGGACAGAGGTAACAGTGCAGTGTTGGGTTAACAGTGTGTACATGGGTATCATTCAGGACAGAGGTAACAGTGCAGTGTTGGGTTAACAGTGTGTACATGGGTATCATTCAGGACAGAGGTAACAGTGCAGTGTTGGGTTAACAGTGTGTACATGGGTATCATTCAGGACAGAAGTAACAGTGCAGTGTTGGGTTAACAGTGTGTACATGGGTATCATTCAGGACAGAAGTAACAGTGCAGTGTTGGGTTAACAGTGTGTACATGGGTATCATTCAGGACAGAGGTAACAGTGCAGTGTTGGGCTAACAGTGTGTACATGGGTATCATTCAGGACAGAAGTAACAGTGCAGTGTTGGGTTAACAGTGTGTACATGGGTATCATTCAGGACAGAGGTAACAGTGCAGTGTTGGGTTAACAGTGTGTACATGGGTGTCATTCAGGACAGAAGTAACAGTGCAGTGTTGGGTTAACAGTGTGTACATGGGTATCATTCAGGACAGAAGTACCAGTGCAGTGTTGGGTTAACAGTGTGTACATGGGTGTCATTCAGGACAGAAGTAACAGTGCAGTGTTGGGTTAACAGTGTGTACATGGGTATCATTCAGGACAGAAGTACCAGTGCAGTGTTGGGTTAACAGTGTGTACATGGGTATCATTCAGGACAGAGGTAACAGTGCAGTGTTGGGTTAACAGTGTGTACATGGGTGTCATTCAGGACAGAAGTACCAGTGCAGTGTTGGGTTAACAGTGTGTACATGGGTATCATTCAGGACAGAAGTACCAGTGCAGTGTTGGGTTAACAGTGTGTACATGGGTATCATTCAGGACAGAAGTAACAGTGCAGTGTTGGGTTAACAGTGTGTACATGGGTATCATTCAGGACAGAGGTAACAGTGCAGTGTTTGGTTAACAGTGTGTACATGGGTATCATTCAGGACAGAAGTACCAGTGCAGTGTTGGGTTAACAGTGTGTACATGGGTATCATTCAGGACAGAAGTAACAGTGCAGTGTTGGGTTAACAGTGTGTACATGGGTATCATTCAGGACAGAGGTAACAGTGCAGTGTTGGGTTAACAGTGTGTACATGGGTATCATTCAGGACAGAAGTACCAGTGCAGTGTTGGGTTAACAGTGTGTACATGGGTATCATTCAGGACAGAGGTAACAGTGCAGTGTTGGGTTAACAGTGTGTACATGGGTATCATTCAGGACAGAGGTAACAGTGCAGTGTTGGGTTAACAGTGTGTACATGGGTATCATTCAGGACAGAAGTACCAGTGCAGTGTTGGGTTAACAGTGTGTACATGGGTATCATTCAGGACAGAGGTAACAGTGCAGTGTTGGGTTAACAGTGTGTACATGGGTATCATTCAGGACAGAGGTAACAGTGCAGTGTTGGGTTAACAGTGTGTACATGGGTATCATTCAGGACAGAAGTAACAGTGCAGTGTTGGGTTAACAGTGTGTACATGGGTATCATTCTGGACAGAAGTCAGTGCAGTGTTGGGTTAACAGTGTGTACATGGGTATCATTCAGGACAGAAGTACCAGTGCAGTGTTGGGTTAACAGTGTGTACATGGGTATCATTCAGGACAGAGGTAACAGTGCAGTGTTGGGTTAACAGTGTGTACATGGGTATCATTCAGGACAGAAGTAAGAGTGCAGTGTTGGGTTAACAGTGTGTACATGGGTATCATTCAGGACAGAAGTACCAGTGCAGTGTTGGGTTAACAGTGTGTACATGGGTGTCATTCAGGACAGAAGTAACAGTGCAGTGTTGGGTTAACAGTGTGTACATGGGTATCATTCAGGACAGAGGTAACAGTGCAGTGTTTGGTTAACAGTGTGTACATGGGTATCATTCAGGACAGAAGTACCAGTGCAGTGTTGGGTTAACAGTGTGTACATGGGTATCATTCAGGACAGAAGTAACAGTGCAGTGTTGGGTTAACAGTGTGTACATGGGTATCATTCAGGACAGAGGTAACAGTGCAGTGTTGGGTTAACAGTGTGTACATGGGTATCATTCAGGACAGAAGTACCAGTGCAGTGTTGGGTTAACAGTGTGTACATGGGTATCATTCAGGACAGAGGTAACAGTGCAGTGTTGGGTTAACAGTGTGTACATGGGTATCATTCAGGACAGAGGTAACAGTGCAGTGTTGGGTTAACAGTGTGTACATGGGTATCATTCAGGACAGAAGTACCAGTGCAGTGTTGGGTTAACAGTGTGTACATGGGTATCATTCAGGACAGAGGTAACAGTGCAGTGTTGGGTTAACAGTGTGTACATGGGTATCATTCAGGACAGAGGTAACAGTGCAGTGTTGGGTTAACAGTGTGTACATGGGTATCATTCAGGACAGAGGTAACAGTGCAGTGTTGGGTTAACAGTGTGTACATGGGTATCATTCAGGACAGAAGTAACAGTGCAGTGTTGGGTTAACAGTGTGTACATGGGTATCATTCAGGACAGAAGTAACAGTGCAGTGTTGGGTTAACAGTGTGTACATGGGTATCATTCAGGACAGAGGTAACAGTGCAGTGTTGGGCTAACAGTGTGTACATGGGTATCATTCAGGACAGAAGTAACAGTGCAGTGTTGGGTTAACAGTGTGTACATGGGTATCATTCAGGACAGAGGTAACAGTGCAGTGTTGGGTTAACAGTGTGTACATGGGTGTCATTCAGGACAGAAGTAACAGTGCAGTGTTGGGTTAACAGTGTGTACATGGGTATCATTCAGGACAGAAGTACCAGTGCAGTGTTGGGTTAACAGTGTGTACATGGGTGTCATTCAGGACAGAAGTAACAGTGCAGTGTTGGGTTAACAGTGTGTACATGGGTATCATTCAGGACAGAAGTACCAGTGCAGTGTTGGGTTAACAGTGTGTACATGGGTATCATTCAGGACAGAGGTAACAGTGCAGTGTTGGGTTAACAGTGTGTACATGGGTGTCATTCAGGACAGAAGTACCAGTGCAGTGTTGGGTTAACAGTGTGTACATGGGTATCATTCAGGACAGAAGTACCAGTGCAGTGTTGGGTTAACAGTGTGTACATGGGTATCATTCAGGACAGAAGTAACAGTGCAGTGTTGGGTTAACAGTGTGTACATAGGTATCATTCAGGACAGAGGTAACAGTGCAGTGTTTGGTTAACAGTGTGTACATGGGTATCATTCAGGACAGAAGTACCAGTGCAGTGTTGGGTTAACAGTGTGTACATGGGTATCATTCAGGACAGAAGTAACAGTGCAGTGTTGGGTTAACAGTGTGTACATGGGTATCATTCAGGACAGAGGTAACAGTGCAGTGTTGGGTTAACAGTGTGTACATGGGTATCATTCAGGACAGAAGTACCAGTGCAGTGTTGGGTTAACAGTGTGTACATGGGTATCATTCAGGACAGAGGTAACAGTGCAGTGTTGGGTTAACAGTGTGTACATGGGTATCATTCAGGACAGAGGTAACAGTGCAGTGTTGGGTTAACAGTGTGTACATGGGTATCATTCAGGACAGAAGTACCAGTGCAGTGTTGGGTTAACAGTGTGTACATGGGTATCATTCAGGACAGAGGTAACAGTGCAGTGTTGGGTTAACAGTGTGTACATGGGTATCATTCAGGACAGAGGTAACAGTGCAGTGTTGGGTTAACAGTGTGTACATGGGTATCATTCAGGACAGAAGTAACAGTGCAGTGTTGGGTTAACAGTGTGTACATGGGTATCATTCAGGACAGAAGTACCAGTGCAGTGTTGGGTTAACAGTGTGTACATGGGTATCATTCAGGACAGAAGTACCAGTGCAGTGTTGGGTTAACAGTGTGTACATGGGTATCATTCAGGACAGAAGTACCAGTGCAGTGTTGGGTTAACAGTGTGTACATGGGTATCATTCAGGACAGAGGTAACAGTGCAGTGTTGGGTTAACAGTGTGTACATGGGTATCATTCAGGACAGAAGTAACAGTGCAGTGTTGGGTTAACAGTGTGTACATGGGTATCATTCAGGACAGAGGTAACAGTGCAGTGTTGGGTTAACAGTGTGTACATGGGTATCATTCAGGACAGAAGTACCAGTGCAGTGTTGGGTTAACAGTGTGTACATGGGTATCATTCAGGACAGAGGTAACAGTGCAGTGTTGGGTTAACAGTGTGTACATGGGTATCATTCAGGACAGAGGTAACAGTGCAGTGCAGTGTTGGGTTAACAGTGTGTACATGGGTATCATTCAGGACAGAAGTACCAGTGCAGTGTTGGGTTAACAGTGTGTACATGGGTATCATTCAGGACAGAGGTAACAGTGCAGTGTTGGGTTAACAGTGTGTACATGGGTATCATTCAGGACAGAGGTAACAGTGCAGTGTTGGGTTAACAGTGTGTACATGGGTATCATTCAGGACAGAGGTAACAGTGCAGTGTTGGGTTAACAGTGTGTACATGGGTATCATTCAGGACAGAAGTAACAGTGCAGTGTTGGGTTAACAGTGTGTACATGGGTATCATTCAGGACAGAAGTAACAGTGCAGTGTTGGGTTAACAGTGTGTACATGGGTATCATTCAGGACAGAGGTAACAGTGCAGTGTTGGGTTAACAGTGTGTGCATGGGTATCATTCAGGACAGAGGTAACAGTGCAGTGTTGGGTTAACAGTGTGTGCATGGGTATCATTCAGGACAGAGGTAACAGTGCAGTGTTGGGTTAACAGTGTGTACATGGGTATCATTCAGGACAGAGGTAACAGTGCAGTGTTGGGTTAACAGTGTGTACATGGGTATCATTCAGGACAGAAGTACCAGTGCAGTGTTGGGTTAACAGTGTGTACATGGGTGTCATTCAGGACAGAAGTACCAGTGCAGTGTTGGGTTAACAGTGTGTACATGGGTATCATTCAGGACAGAAGTACCAGTGCAGTGTTGGGTTAACAGTGTGTACATGGGTATCATTCAGGACAGAGGTAACAGTGCAGTGTTGGGTTAACAGTGTGTACATGGGTATCATTCAGGACAGAAGTACCAGTGCAGTGTTGGGTTAACAGTGTGTACATGGGTATCATTCAGGACAGAAGTACCAGTGCAGTGTTGGGTTAACAGTGTGTACATGGGTATCATTCAGGACAGAAGTACCAGTGCAGTGTTGGGTTAACAGTGTGTACATGGGTATCATTCAGGGCAGAAGTAACAGTGCAGTGTTGGGTTAACAGTGTGTACATGGGTATCATTCAGGACAGAAGTAACAGTGCAGTGTTGGGTTAACAGTGTGTACATGGGTATCATTCAGGACAGAGGTAACAGTGCAGTGTTGGGCTAACAGTGTGTACATGGGTATCATTCAGGACAGAAGTAACAGTGCAGTGTTGGGTTAACAGTGTGTACATGGGTATCATTCAGGACAGAGGTAACAGTGCAGTGTTGGGTTAACAGTGTGTACATGGGTGTCATTCAGGACAGAAGTAACAGTGCAGTGTTGGGTTAACAGTGTGTACATGGGTATCATTCAGGACAGAAGTACCAGTGCAGTGTTGGGTTAACAGTGTGTACATGGGTGTCATTCAGGACAGAAGTAACAGTGCAGTGTTGGGTTAACAGTGTGTACATGGGTATCATTCAGGACAGAAGTACCAGTGCAGTGTTGGGTTAACAGTGTGTACATGGGTATCATTCAGGACAGAGGTAACAGTGCAGTGTTGGGTTAACAGTGTGTACATGGGTGTCATTCAGGACAGAAGTACCAGTGCAGTGTTGGGTTAACAGTGTGTACATGGGTATCATTCAGGACAGAAGTACCAGTGCAGTGTTGGGTTAACAGTGTGTACATGGGTATCATTCAGGACAGAAGTAACAGTGCAGTGTTGGGTTAACAGTGTGTACATGGGTATCATTCAGGACAGAGTAACAGTGCAGTGTTTGGTTAACAGTGTGTACATGGGTATCATTCAGGACAGAAGTACCAGTGCAGTGTTGGGTTAACAGTGTGTACATGGGTATCATTCAGGACAGAAGTAACAGTGCAGTGTTGGGTTAACAGTGTGTACATGGGTATCATTCAGGACAGAGGTAACAGTGCAGTGTTGGGTTAACAGTGTGTACATGGGTATCATTCAGGACAGAAGTACCAGTGCAGTGTTGGGTTAACAGTGTGTACATGGGTATCATTCAGGACAGAGGTAACAGTGCAGTGTTGGGTTAACAGTGTGTACATGGGTATCATTCAGGACAGAGGTAACAGTGCAGTGTTGGGTTAACAGTGTGTACATGGGTATCATTCAG
>CM040395.1:70215859-70218359 GCA_022702515.1 Ilyophis sp. 1 JC-2022 | reverse complement strand
CGTCTGTGTGACCGGAACCTGCACTGTGTGACCGGAGCCTGCTCTGTGTGACCGGAGCCTCGTCTGTGTGACCGGGGCCTGCTCTGTGTGACCGGGGCCTGCTCTGTGTGACCAGAACCTGCTCTGTGTGACCGGAACCTGCTCTGTGTGACCGGAACCTGCTCTGTGTGACCGGAGCCTCGTCTGTGTGACCGGAGCCTCGTCTGTGTGACCGGAGCCTCGTCTGTGTGACCGGAACCTGCTCTGTGTGACCGGAGCCTCGTCTGTGTGACCGGAGCCTGCTCTGTGTGACCGGGGCCTGCTCTGTGTGACCGGAGCCTCGTCTGTGTGACCGGAGCCTCGTCTGTGTGACCGGAACCTGCTCTGTGTGACCGGAGCCTCGTCTGTGTGACCGGAACCTGCTCTGTGTGACCGGAGCCTCGTCTGTGTGACCGGAAGAAATTACACAGTTTCATCTGTTTTTTAAGAGTCATTAAAATAACAGTATTGTTCCAAGTACAATGGAGGAATTATGTGGAGTAATTGCATTTTTAAATCAGTTTTAGTTTTTTGTATGAAGAACAGGGTCACATATTGTTAACTTGTTTTTATGAAATTATGATGAATCACTCTTCAGATAAATATAACATGAAATATGACTTCTGAGTATGACTTCTGAAAATATATTTAATATTTTCTACTGTCATTATTTGCTGTCTGTTTATGACGCCAGTCAATTGCTACATTTAGTCATATTTTATGATTGATATGAAAAACCACAACTCAAGATATCACCTTTCCCTGTGTATAATAATGCAGTGTTATAATGCATGGGTGTTCTATGTACATATCCCCTTCCCTGTGTATAATAATGCAGTGTTATAATGCATGGGTGTTCTATGTACATATCCCCTTCCCTGTGTATAATAATGCAGTGTTATAATGCATGGGTGTTCTATGTACATATCCCCTTCCCTGTGTATAATAATGCAGTGTTATAATGCATGGGTGTTCTATGTACATATCCCCTTCCCTGTGTATAAGAATGACAGTGTTATAATGCATGGGTGTTCTATGTACATATCCCCTTCCCTGTGTATAGGAATGACAGTGTTATAATGCATGGGTGTTCTATGTACATATCCCCTTCCCTGTGTATAAGAATGACAGTGTTATAATGCATGGGTGTTCTATGTACATATCCCCTTCCCTGTGTATAAGAATGACAGTGTTATAATGCATGGGTGTTCTATGTACATATCCCCTTCCCTGTGTATAATAATGCAGTGTTATAATGCATGGGTGTTCTATGTACATATCCCCTTCCCTGTGTATAAGAATGACAGTGTTATAATGCATGGGTGTTCTATGTACATATCCCCTTCCCTGTGTATAAGAATGACAGTGTTATAATGCATGGGTGTTCTATGTACATATCCCCTTCCCTGTGTATAAGAATGACAGTGTTATAATGCATGGGTGTTCTATGTACATATCCCCTTCCCTGTGTATAAGAATGACAGTGTTATAATGCATGGGTGTTCTATGTACATATCCCATTCCCTGTGTATAAGAATGACAGTGTTATAATGCATGGGTGTTCTGGAGTAGAACTATACTGTACCAAAACCATGGGAAGGTCAAAGAAGATCAAACTCATCTTTAATTAATGAATTTCAATAACACATTTTTACTTTACATTGAAGTATAATGGCAATGCACAAATATATGGCTTAAATAAGACTATGTACAGCGAGGAGCTGAGATGAATCTTCTGGTGGATGGTGAAGTGATGGCTCCATGTGGCTGGTGGGAGGAGGGCAGCCATGTTGGTGAGGTCAGGGTTTGGCAGTGTGGTGTACATGTTGGTGAGGTCAGGGTTGGGCAGTGTGGTGGCCATGTTGGTGAGGTAAGGGTGTGTGGTTACAGGGGAGGGACAGAAAGATTTGAGCAACAAGGTACAGACAAGATGGACACGTTTTATGATGTCACCACATAGATGGTTCCACGTATCTGGAGACAGAAAAAGAGGCGAAAGGACCAATCAGACAAAACCTCTTAAAAGTTCAAACTGCTAGTACCCAAACTCATTCAAGCTATTTAAATGACTGTTATTGGAACAAAATGTGTCCTTCCATGTATATGATTCATTACTGTAAATAGTCATTCACCCCCCCTCCCCCTCTCCACCAATACCAGGGTGCCAATCATTCTGACTCGCTGCCCAATCAGAACCAGGAAAACAGCGCGATTGAATACATACTGCCATGTGATTTGCCAGTTCACAAACTGGAGAGCCAATGGCATGTTGCTCTAGTACCCCTTTGTAAGAGTCACTGAAAACTGTAAAGTCCTTTTGTTTGTTACGTTTGTACTCGCACACACGTGTCCTCTGAAGCCTGGGCCGCCCTTTCTCTGGACTCTGCAGTCCTGCAGCTGAACTGCACAGTCATTGGGCCAGAGGACAGCTTTGTGCAGACAGACTGCAGTCGCCCAATTAACCACAAGGGGGAGCTCTTTG
>CM040395.1:70208359-70210859 GCA_022702515.1 Ilyophis sp. 1 JC-2022 | reverse complement strand
ACTGTGAGACTCAATGATACCTGGTGATGAAAATGCATGTTTATTACTGTGAGACTCAATGATACCTGGTGATGAAAATGCACGTTTATTACTGTGAGACTCAATGATACCTGGTGATGAAAATGCATGTTTATTACTGTGAGACTCAATGATACCTGGTGATGAAAATGCATGTTTATTACTGTGAGACTCAATGATACCTGGTGATGTAAATGCATGTTTATTACTGTGAGACTCAATGATACCTGGTGATGAAAATGCATGTTTATTACTGTGAGACTCAATGATACCTGGTGATGAAAATGCATGTTTATTACTGTGAGACTCAATGATACCTGGTGATGAAAATGCATGTTTATTACTGTGAGACTCAATGCTACCTGGTGATGAAAATGCACGTTTATTACTGTGAGACTCAATGATACCTGGTGATGAAAATGAATGTTTATTACTGTGAGACTCAATGATACCTGGTGATGAAAATGCATGTTTATTACTGTGAGACTCAATGATACCTGGTGATGAAAATGCATGTTTATTACTGTGAGACTCAATGATACCTGGTGATGAAAATGCATGTTTATTACTGTGAGACTCAATGATACCTGGTGATGAAAATGCATGTTTATTACTGTGAGACTCAATGATACCTGGTGATGAAAATGCATGTTTATTACTGTGAGACTCAATGATACCTGGTGATGAAAATGCACGTTTATTACTGTGAGACTCAATGATACCTGGTGATGTAAATGCACGTTTATTACTGTGAGACTCAATGATACCTGGTGATGAAAATGCACGTTTATTACTGTGAGACTCAATGATACCTGGTGATGAAAATGCACGTTTATTACTGTGAGACTCAATGATACCTGGTGATGAAAATGCATGTTTATTACTGTGAGACTCAATGATACCTGGTGATGAAAATGCATGTTTATTACTGTGAGACTCAATGATACCTGGTGATGAAAATGCACGTTTATTACTGTGAGACTCCGGGGCTCCACACTCAGAGCCAGAGAGATGTTTGTTTTCAGTCATTTTGAAAATCCTCCTCAGTTTCTGCGCTTCGTGCCTGTCTGATAACGGCTCCTTAATATGATCACACATTTATGGGACAGAACGGGCTAAATTCCTAATGTGTGGCAGGTGAGTTAATCACACAGAAATGTGTTCATTAAATATGCAGCATCAGAGCCTCATACGTTAAGAAGCTCATCACTGGAGCACCAGATTCAGTGAATTTAATTAATTTCACATTTTCTACGTCCCATTAATGTATTCACTTGATTTCTGATTATTTGTTTCCTAATTTTATTATTCTGTATAAATATATATATGTGATAAATATATAGTCATGCTTTCACTTTTAGTTTGCATATAATTACTGTTGTTATTATTAATAATAATAATCATTGTTGTTATCTATTATAATAATATCATAAATGGTTTCCTTTTCGAAAAGAACACAATTAAGAATAACTAATCAACCTATACAAATATGAACTTAATAGCACTATATCTGACGTGACTAAAAACGAATCGAACATGGTCCAAGGGCGGTTCTGTCAGGTGTTCGTGCGTCGTGGCCCGCGCGCGGGGCTCACCTCTGCCGCGTGATGAGGTTGATATAGTGTCGCAAAGCGGAGTAATATTTGGCGAGTTCCTCGGCGGGCGCGTCCTCTCCAGGGTTGTCTGGTTTGGACGGGTATCCTTCCGCCAACGTGCCAATGCCGATCAGCGTGCAGATCACCAGCATCACCACGCCCATCCACATGCCAAGATTCAGACGCATCTTCGTCAAATCACGGGGCACGAGAAACAAAAAAGACTGTTTTTAACATGTGAACGGACGTCCGTTCTCAACTTTCGTGGTAGAGTAACTACACCTTTCTATCTCTTATGTTTAAGTTTTCAAAACTCAGTCAATAAATTAATTACTCAAATGTGCGTTATGACACGCGTTATATGGGTGTAATCAATGGCAGCGTACGTAAAGATGGAAGGATTGCAAGAGCAGTTATAGAGGAGGATATAGCGGTTTGTCAGACTGTTTCACATTTTCTTGAAGTAATAAAACGGGGAAACATTTGAAGTAAGAAAAAATTAAATAACTTCTTGTCCCATTAGAAAGCTGTCGATTTTAGCTGGAAAGACGACCGCTGAAAATATTTTAAGACAATGAAAATAAGATTATGACTAATGAAATAAAAAAAGTTAAAAGCATTTTAGCCAAAATATAGAAAGAAAGGAAAATGAGCTCCTTTACCGATATAACGAAAATGGCAGATAAATGTCAAGTGACCAAGAACCAGCAGTAGCCAAGTAGCCTAATTTCAGTTTACAAATTCAAGATTAATTAATAATTGAATTTGCAGATTTAACATTCGGGCGAGTCAGATCTCACAACGGCCGCGTGCCTCTTGTGTTTTTATTTGTGCAATTAGCCTGTAACACAACCCGTACTAGTGTGTTTTCCTGAACATGGATAGAG